>OZ029923.1:28384075-28596575 GCA_964023275.1 Norana najaformis
TGGTCCAACAGCTCTGGAGATATCAATTCTCAAAAAGTGAACATCATGAAGTTTCGCGAAATCCCTTCGGAGGGTGGGGTCACGGAATCAACGATATCTTGGAAAGTATTTTAAATATTGAATCAAAATTTTGGGCTTTTCCATTCAATATATCTTGCAACATGTGGTTAAAATTTCAGCCAATTCTGAGATGGTCGGGTGGGAGGCATTGGTTGAGTTGAGCTGGAATGACTCTTTTCTTGCCACACAGGAGGACGGCAGACGGGGAGACGTGACAATGTTATCCTTTTATATCTTTAAATATTAAATCATGAATATATTAATATATATGACTTAACTTGTTTACGAATTGGAACTGAATAAATTTTCAATGTCACTAGGGTTAAATAAAGAGATGCATCACTTTGTAGATATAAACATTGTACTGATGTGTAATACCTTGGCTTCACCTGAGTATAAACATTGTACTTCCTCCTCTTTATGGTTTCCAGTTCGCTCTGTGTTATTATAGTGGAGTTATATTCATTGGGAGTCACCTAACTCTCCAGTAGGGAACCATCATAACCAGTCATCATCATTGTTGTAATCATCATCATCATCATCATCAGTACTTCATGCTACCAATTTGACGGCGAATTTTTTGAAGATTCAGGTGAACATGGTCCTGTTGTTGAGTTTACGTACAAAGCAATTGGTCTTAACTGTGGACCTCGTAACGATGATTTTACAGCAGATCTTCTGAATGTTAACTCTGTTAAATGAATTACATTCCATAGTAAATACTGAATAAATAAATACGGACTGATTTAAAGCATTAAGAAAAGAGACTGAGCTACAAAAATGTTGAAATTTAAAAAAAAATTAAAATTAACATAAAAATTCGAAATAGAATGTTACAGTTTTGAGCATAATGCATGTAAATACAAATTTGGTCTTTCCTGCAGCTCACTTACTCGCGAAAATCATTCTCACGTCTTTTCTTCCACAACTAGCTAATTCGGGCGATCAATATGGATAGCACATACACCGCGCAAAGGATAACGGATTACCTTGTAGAGTAGGATATAGTAGAGTAGGATTGGATAGGGTAGGATTGAGTAGGGTAAGGTAGGCAGGGCAGGGTAGGGTTGGATAGAACACGGCAGGATAGGTAGAGCATAGTATGTTAGGAAGCGTTGTGTAGAGAATGGTACGGTATGGTTGGAATGGGTAAGATAGAGAAGGGCGGGATGGGGTAGGGTAGGGTAGGGAATGGTTGGGTAGTTAATGGTTTCGTAGGATAGGCTAAGGTGAGGCAAGAGCAGAGACTTGGTCGTACAACAAGGACATCTTACACGTATTATCGTCTAAGGGACATGAACTAATTCGGATCAAAGAGCAAAACTCAACAGTTACAGTATTTAACTAACAATTAATAACAAATCTGAATGAATAACTTCTGAAATACAAATGTTTTAATTCAAATCAATAAATCTCGGTCATTTTGGTTTACAATCAAATCAACAAATTTCGGTCATCTTCGGGTCGAAGTCGATGAAAATACGTCTGATCCTCACTGTACAGCAAATCTTTAACACAGGAGCACATGCCGAACAATAAGACAAGCAGGTACATACCTATTTACATATGAAGCTCATCGTTTTCAGGAGGTTACACTTTCCTGGCAATGATAAGAGCTTTAACACGTATATACTTGCAAGTACCATACGAAAACTGAACAATAATTGGAATGCATACTCATTCTGTTATCACTAAATATGATTACAACGAAAAAGACGGCGATGAAGTCGTTGTTCCTTAGTTGTCTCTCTCTGTCCCTTTCCCTCAATTTTTTCTCAAATGCTCAATCGCTCAGTCTCTCTGTCTCGTTTTCTTTCTATTTCTGTCTCTGTCTCTTCCTGTTTCACAATATCTCTCTATCTCTCTATCTGTCTGTCTCTCCCCAACCTTTCATTCTCCGGCCTCAATCCACTTGTAATGTAATTTAATGTAATGTAACAAGCACTTACAGTATATAGCGCTCTTCAAGTACCTCTCAAAAGCGCTGATGACACGGCTATCCTACCGATCTAAACAAGTCCAAGTGCGTTTTCAAGTTAACAGAAAACATGAACACTTTATGTGTGACCTTTTAGTGAATTCATTTATATCGGTGGTTGAACTAGCAAAAAACCCCAAAATTATTAGAAACAGTGGGGCCCGAGTCCAGTAATCTTACAGAAGCTTACGCCCATAGCCTTCTTCAGTATGTGCACCAAGAGGTTGCGGGAACCAGCCGTCAATCCCTCGAACAGAAATCATATCAGAAAGGCTGTGTTGACAAAGTAAACGTTCGCACAACAGGGCAGCTTTAGTCTCGTGTGCGCCGACTTGTAACGTCTACTCGGATTAGGCAGGTAGTGCCACATCTTGAACCCGAGTTTATCGAGTCCGCGCAAGACCTGCCAGTAGTAGGCGTAGTCCCCGGCGCTGCTGATTTTGCCCCAGTGAAGCTCCATCGTGTGGAATTCGACCATGAGCTGTTTGACGTTTCGTAGGCTTCCTTCGCGTAGGATCGCATCTAAAGACTCCCATTCGAAATACTCAATGTCGATTTTCAATATGTCTACTGTCTTCTGCAAGAAAAAGAAGTCTGATATTTATTATTAATTGTCTTTGATATAATTTGCGTGACACGGTAGCCGACTAGCTTGAGCGATCGCCTACTAGCGCTAAGTGTATGGGTTCGAGCCTCATCTCCTGAAAGGGTTACAGTGCGTATATTAAAAAATGAGCATGGTTCGAAGCCAAACTGTCGCTATAGAAAACATTCACATTTACATTCACATTTTAGAGACCTTAAGGCAGTCCCTCACACAAAACTATTCACGTTATCTACTGATGCTAAGTCATAGACAGTGGCCTTTAATAACGACAGCAAAAGTAGGGCCTAATAATCATTTATCACTATTCGTTTATCGTCTCTCATGTGTTATCTATCATTTTTATGGCTCTAAGCATGGCATCAACTGACAATTGTGGATAGCAATCCATCGGTTGGGATCTACGTGTTTGCGAGGACCAGCTAGTGGTGACTTCTACTTAACTGAGCACCTTTTGCTAGCTGATGAACTTGGTGTTTATAATGAAATTTAACATACTTAGAGTAGCGTAAGCAATGCTTTTACGAGGTACTTAAAAAGCGCTACACTAGACGCATAAACATTTACAAAAACATCTATCATCTATCATTCATATTGTGTCATTAATAAAGACCACTTGTAGGTATGGTTATGCTGGTACGGGTACTTTAGGAGTAGTTTTTAAAACTTAATACTACCAAAACTAATATTAATACCTATATGGTATTGTTATCAGTACACTAATACATAAACTGATACCAATCGAATATCGTAGGACCTTTCTAAAAACTAATAGTGATAACGAAAGTAATGAATACTGCGTCATTTGTCGAGATACTTAATATTGCGCCACAAAATTATCTGTCAAGAGCCTGCTGTAAAAAGCTACAGACATAATCGTAATCGTAAACTCGACATTGCTAAAGCGCTACTTTAAAGCTAAGTGCAGGGCACCAATTTATTCACGAACGCTGCGTCACGTCAGAGGGGTTGACCAGTGATACCGTATGTAGACCAAAATCCGGGTTTCCAAATGAGCAGAGAGTGAGAAAGAGAGAGAGAGAGAGAAAGAGAGAGAGAGAGAAAGAGAGAAAATAGGAGACAGGTAAGCTGTTAAGGCGAGTTGTTGTGAGTTTGAATAAAAATATGGAAAAACGGATTGGATGGTTAAAGGTAAGATTTCTTGAAGAGATGGGAATTTAGTTTTGAATGGAAAACCTGAGGATGGACAGATTAACGGATGCTAATGCTGAGACTATCCATTTAATACCAATACATATATATATATATATATATATATATATATATATATATATATATATATATATATATATATATATATATATATATATATATATATATATAATATATATATATATATATATATATATATATATATAACTCTGCATGTCATGCACTTAACCAACTGTAGCAACATCCTTTCGCCTCGACATGATCTCATTCACCTGCGTGTTTCTTATAATACGCACAAAATCTCCTCCAGCCGTTATCTGAGAGTCTTTTTACGCCCCATAGCGCTACAATGTGCCAGGCAACTCCTATGACAATCGGCCAATGGGCAATAAAAACAACAGCAAGCCACATTATTCTCGGCTTCAATCTATTGGTCATTGCAGGCGAAACGCAATGCCAATTGTTCAGCGCTGCGGATACCTTGACATATCACTTATCACTTGCAATAGTGCGTCATAATGGTGTCTCATTTGTGAAGGGTTTCTCAAAACCGTTGAAACGATAAACTAGAATCTTTTGTAGCGCAGGAAACCGGATGGGTTGAGCTTTTCTATTGAGTCCAATCTTCGAATTGGGTCGAAGTCTTAACATGGTGGAGCCTTAAAATTTGAACAAGATTATCGTACAAAAACTGGGCTGAATTCAGGGTTTCTTAAAGGTGGTAGGTACTTGAACACTACGGTAGAGGATTTGTGGTGAAGTTTGAGGTAATGTGTTTTGTGTGGATGGATGGATTTGGAAGGATTTTTTAGTATCAACTGAATGACTCCTTTTGTGTTAAGAAATGAAGATACAGAAGTTTAGAAACTAGAGTTTAATCGTTTTACCTTTAGCGACTACAAACAAACACACACACCATATATATATATACATATATACATGCATAAATAAATATACACGTAACTACATAAGTATACAAAATGTACATACATACATAAATACATGCATAAATACATGCATATGTAAATCAATACATACATACGTACATAAATCCATACATACGTACACATATGCAAGCATACATACATAGCGAATATGACCTACGTTCAGATGGCCGTTCTCTTCCAGGAGTTTCCCGAAGGTTCTCAGTTTCCAGTTGCGGGAGTTCACCATGTTGGAGATTCCAAGTCCAGTGTTGTAATACCAGAGAAGATCCTTTAGTTTGTGATCTGGTTTACCCAGCCTTAAAGACAAAAAACATACTTTTCGTTATAGTCTGATCAAATTCCGTTCTGATCTTATTTTCTTTGCTCTAAATTGATCATAATCGACCTGAATCGGTGAGATCAAACATTAGATCAGGTCTAATAGGACAGTGATCATATTCGATCGACAATGACTGACAAATTGATTGACAGATTGATTGAATGACTGACTGAAAAAATGAATGAATGATGAATGAATGAATGAATGATTTGATTAGATAAGATGAAACGTATTGCATAAAAGCTAATCAGGTAACCTATGTTTTTGAAAAAATCAGATCAAATATGCTCGGATCTTTTAAACCTCCTTTAATAGGAGGGCGCCAAAAGGGTTCATTTAAATCACATTTCATAACATGAGATGCAGCTTCAACTTCTTTCGCTTTCCTCAGTCTTGCCCTCCTTCCGTTGGTTCTTAACGGGGAAACCCACTACATCACCATGCGCGATAATCTAGTGGTTAGAAGGCTGGACAGTCATCCGAAAGATTTGTCGGGGTTCAAATCCACGCAATTGCAGCAAGATGTTTCGACATGATATAACTATGTAAGCCAACGGGGCATTAAATATTAGGTATATTTATGCAGCTATATATACATATATATATGTATAAAGAGAGATTCAGATAGATACATAGAGTTAGATATAGAGAGAGGCCTATATAGATTATATATATATTCGCATTTTATTTACTTCTATTTTATCCTTTTCAATCTACGATGGCGAAATAATAATAAAGAAATGCAAAAATAAAGATATAAGAATCGATAATTATAAGCTATTAGTTTTTTTCTGGTGGACTGGGACGTCCTTTTGGAACAACCTTCCACGAAATATTCAGCTGTTTCTCCCGACGCAGTCCATCAAACTTTTCAGCTTATTTCAATTTGCGTCTTCTTAGATCTGTTAGACAATCGTGTCCCAGCGCCTTTACGAAAAGCCTTAAAAGGCGCTATACAAAATTCCATGGCGCTATGCAGATGCACTGAAAGCAAGTGAACCTATCTAGAGAGCACAGGAATCAGTCTAAAACGATCGGCCATATTAGAAACTGTGACGTATCCGGTTTAGTCGAATATAATGTAAGGTAAAGTAGATTTTTGAGTTCTCTTTCGCTGGGTTTTCGCTGAGGCTGGGCTGGGTTGGGTGCGCCTCTGAGCAGCTATGTTGAAGGGACAATATAAATTGAAGCGTAATATAAACGCACTGAATGTCCTGAAAGCTCTCAGTGAATGAATGAATGAATGACACCAAGCTTAATCGGTTCAATGTTCTCCCTTGAACAGCCTTATCGGTTTAATATTGTCCCGTGAAAAACCTGCGTAGTCCGAATCGCTTGTTTTATTGCAGTGCCCCTTATTTGAATTGCATCTTTATTTCAAAGCGAATGAATAGACCAGGAGAATGGATATCACACGATCACGGTGGTTGGGGTGTATATTCTGGACTTCGACCCAGATATTACCAGTCTTTCAAACAAGCTTAGTGGCGTTTAAGAGACCGTTTACCCGTGTTTTGAACACGTCACGCCCCTTTTTTATTCGGTCATAATACAAAAACTTTGCTGAACAATAGATACTAGCTGAAATGATTAGGCGTTATTATTGTTATGAAGACAGTAAACGTCGATTACTTACGTCGGGTCGTAGGCCATATCGAGACACTTGTATTTATCAGTGATCATGTAATCGAAGCTCCACTCCCCATCCAACCTAAGGCGAACAATGCAATGTAATATGACATGAGTCATAATGCAACGTAAGCTAATATAATGTAAGGCGGTCTTGTTAAGAGATGATGATAATGATGAGAACAACAATATTAACAACAACAACAATAATAATATTATTATTAATGATAATAATAATAATAGCAGTAGTAGTAGTGGTAGTGATAGTAG
Source organism: Norana najaformis (assembly GCA_964023275.1). Taxonomy (NCBI): domain Eukaryota; kingdom Metazoa; phylum Annelida; class Clitellata; order Crassiclitellata; family Hormogastridae; genus Norana; species Norana najaformis. The sequence continues at coordinate 28,391,056 of OZ029923.1, forward strand.
TAGTAGTAGACGGAATATAGAAGAAGAAGAGAAGAGTAGTAGTAGAAGTAGTAGTAGTAGTAATAGTAATAATAGTAATATAATAGTAATAGCAGTAGTAATCCCTAACCAATCAGCTACCGTGTCCCACAAATAGTAGTAGTAGTAGTAGTAGTGGTAGTAGTAGTAGTAATAATAATAATAATAATAATAATAATAATAATAATAATTTTGTCATCATACTCTTTGAGCCCTTGGCCTTTCAAACGCTGGGCCAAATCCATAAATCGAGATGGACTCGCTTTCCTAGTTTTTTGCCTTGCACAGATATCGGGAAATAATAGGGAAACTACTTTCCACGATCAGTGGTTGTCTGTGGACATCCAGTTCAATTGCTTTTTGCAGCATCTTTTCCACCAAAACAGCCATCAGCGAAGATTAGCCTTACCAGAATAACACTCCTCTAATTTTGATAATCAGACAGGTTTTTAATCTTTGTGCTTTTTGTGGAAATAAACATAAAGAAGGTCGGATTTGGTTTTTACATTTTTGGTTAAGAGACACATATTAATTAATTAACTACGCAACTTTTTCGATGATTAAGCAGACCATGCTGGGTGAGGGTAATTGTAATCGTAATTGTAAACTCCAAATTTCTAAAGCCCTACTTAAAAGCTAAGTACGGGGCACCAGCTTATTCACGAGCGCTGAGTCAAGTCAGTGGGGTTGTCCACAGATGCCGTGTCAACAGAGCCATGAGAATGACGAGGACCTTGGATGGACCAAGAGAACCAAGTCCGGTTGCCAGAAGACCAGAGGAAGAAGGGCAAAAGGAACTGTTAGGGTGGGTTGTGTTTAAGCTGAGAGAGATGGGAAGACAGCGGAACTTAGCTCAAAGTCTGATTCTATGCACCGCCACAGTCTGTTTAAATCTTCTGGAAAATAATAAAACCTAAAAACCTAGAAAAGCCTTAAATGTCCAAAAAACTAGGTTTGTTTCTTTAAAAAATTGTTTTGATCGTACCCAATGGAATAGGTAAGGCAGGGTGATGAGATGTTGAACGGACCTGCGATGCACGCGTCCCATCCGCCATCCCTTTTGCGTCCAATCCGTGTCTTCTGCGGACACTTAATCTGCAGAGTCTGGATGTACCTAGAAACCATCCCAGGTCCTCGTCATTCAGTAACACATCCATCCGTCCATCCATCCACGCACCCACCCACCCAACCACCAATATCCAACCGTCCATCCATCAGTCCATCCATCCATTAACAATGTTAATAACATCTGTGTTAGCAAGTGCTTACTTACTTATCCATTCATTTATCCATCTCTATCCATCAGTCCACCCATCCAACAAGTTTAGTGTTTGAGGCGAGAAGGCATGACCAGGCAAGGTCAGATATTGGCGCATTGGCTCATTTATTACATGCTTCTATCATCATCATCATCATCATCATCATCATCATCATCATCATCGTCATCATCATCATCATCATCACATTCATCATCATATTCATATTCATATTCATATTCATATTCATCAACGACAACGAAAACGCTTACTTATAGAAGATGGTTTCTGCGACTGCCGGCGTCATAGATAGCAGCACAGGATTATTCGATCTCTCTAACGTTAGCATCTCGAATCCGAATTTCAACTGCGACGGTAGCGCCATCTCTGGCAGAGCATCAACGACGCTCGTTAACCGAAGGACTTCGCCCGTTATGTTCAACCTTGACAGAAATAATAATAACAAATATTAATATTAATATTGTTACTATTATTTCTGCATATATTTGAGCATTATTAGCTACGCATCAATCGATGGTTTTGAACAAGTGTGAGTGACGTCTTATTATCATAATATTCTTATCGTAATATTATTATAATATTAATATAACTAATAATAATACGGTCTACCTTGTAGCCTAAGCCCGGGTTGCATTGCTCGACACGCCACCTTAAAGGCCTTTATTTGCCGAAGTCTGATCCGCGCTGGCAACCTTTTTCATCATGGAACCGGCTGACCAATCTATAACTGATGGCAAGAGACCAGACGGGGTTACATTGATCCCATGGCGTGCGGAACGAAGTCTCATTTGGGACGTTACGGTGACGAATACCTTAGCTGTTTCCTTCTTACATAATACTCCAGTCACCGCAGTTACTGCAGCTGCGCAGGCAGGAGTTCGAAAAAGTGCTAGATACAGCCAACTCCTTGCCACTAAGCATTTTGTCTCCTAGCCTTCGAAACCCTCGGTCCTATAAAAAGTGCTGGTCTGGGCTTCATCAGAGCATTGGGACAAAGTCTCAGTGATGTCTCAGGAGAAGCAAGAGAGTCGGCGTATCTTTTTCAACGATTGGCATCAACAATTCAGGTCAGGGCTCTGAAACAGAGAGGTAGTCTACGGCGGGAAAGCCAACTGAAAATGTAAGTCTGAAGTTGAGAACGAAATGACATTAGAGACTGAGCATAACGAACAGATGCAGGAAGAAAATTCCAAATTTAGTTGCAGCAACCTAAAAGGTTCATTCACCAAGAACAGATTCTTATTTTGATACAACCAGAGGAAACCATTCAGATGACCTGACCGATTTTGCTGAGATATGTTGTCTTCAATAATCCCTTTCATGACTTCGTGAACTTTTTCCATGCTTCATTCACTCCCATACTTTTAATACCACCAACCAAATTTATTTCCTTCAACCTTTTCCTTACTAATGAATAATCAGCTTTAAAGGTGCAAGCTTTAACTTCCTGGATCCGCTCTATAACTGATTCCCATCTGACTACCTCATGATCACGCGACCGATCTAGAACCAATTGAAACAGCGTGTTAGAAAGTGCAAAACAGAACAACTCGGCTTTGCATCGATGATATGGCAACACTCAGCTGAGTTCGCCATCAGAATATGACAAGTACATACTGACAGCGAATGGATTTGAAACACATTTTGGACATTTGGTTTCGTAGAAATGCCATGTCATATCATACCCTACCTTATTTTACCTTACTGTACCTTACCTTACATTTCTTACCTTACCTTAACTTACATTTACGAAGTCAAAAATCAGCTCAAGTACTAAGAGTTATTTAGTAAATAGAATTTCAGCTGGTTTTTAAAAAAGAAATTGACAAGTTTGGACTCGTGAATGGATGCCGGAAGTCTGTTCTAGGCGCGTGGGCCATCGATCCAAAAGGCCCGATCACCCATTCTGGTCTTAGTTGCCGGTACAAATACATTGGCGGACTTTGACGATCGCAGTCGCAGTCGGTTGGGGTCATCAGATAGCGGTCTGTTGCTCTCTGCAAGATAGCGTGGTGCGCAGTTGTTGAGAGATTTGTACACAAGAAGGCACAGTTTGAATTTTACGCGCTTGCCGATCCTTAGCCACTAAAATTGGTCTTGAAGCACGGGCTTGATGTGGTCGGACTTTTTAGTCCGAGCGGCCAGAGGAGCAGCGGCATTGATGACTGCCTGAAGGCGAAGGATTCTGCATTGTGGCAAACTAGCGAAGGCAACGTTGTAGTAGTCGATTCGGCTCAGGACCAGACTTTGTACTAGTATCAGACCTTTCCCATCCTTACCTTAGCTAGGTGTCCAGAACTGAACCGAACTTACCGTAGTTTACCTCACTTTAACTTAGCTTTACTTAAGTTACATTGCATTACCTAACTTTTCCTTTTTTCTCTGTCACTTGGGTGGTGGTGAGGGAGCAGCTTACCTTTTTTTGTCACTCACATCATATGATGGGTTATCCCAGAATATTTCTGCGAGGGCGATGAAGACAGTGAGGACAATGAATAGAGCCAAGATCGAAAGGAAGTTTCGCCCTGTCGGTAACCGCATTGTCTCGAAGCTTCAAAGACAGTCCGCCGAGTCTGATCTGGAAGCACAAAGAGGCGCTGGTTTTTATTGAGTTATCATGAATGAGGAGTGGTGGAGAAAGTGGAAGAAGAGAGGGAAGACAAGTAGGAAGAAGCGGAGGAAGAGGAGGAAAACTAAGACAAGGAAGCTGAAAAGGAGAAGGAAGTTAAAGGTAAGAGAGAACTGGAACGAAGGAGGTAGAAGAAGTGACGGATGAAGAGCTAAAAGAAACGAATGAAAGTGAGTAGGAGGAGGAAGCAGAAACAGGGGAGAAAGGCACATGGAAATAAGGAGAAGTTCAATGCCTTACCTTCCTTACCTTAGCTTAGTACCGCTAACTAAGCTTCCTTTCCTTACCTTATTTTAGGTTACCTTATATTGCAACGGAAACTGCTATAGCGCCAGGTAAAACCTGCACTCAGTAGGACAGCAATGGCGGGAATGATGATTGTAGTATTATTGATCGATGCCGGCTGTCTGTTCCCACGCTTTAGTCGGCTGCTTTGTGTGCGCTAGGCAGGGTCGGCAGCGATTGCCGCTAGTCATGGATGCCGCCGAAACTTGGCGCGCGCGTCGAACGATGGAGGGAAAGAAGCTCGTCGAAAAGCTGGAGGGAGAGAAGCGCGCCAAAGAGCTGGCGGGAACGAAGAGCCGCCGAAATCGTCAAGAGAAAGAAGAGGCGCGAACAAAGACGCAGAAGACAGAAATGGCGCCATGTAAGAGTGCGGGTTTATTTCCTATATAAGGAGTGTAGAAGGCGCGAAGAGCGGCAGCCCATTTGGCGGCAGATCGTGACCAGGAAAGGATCTCTTTATAGCTCTAGTTCTCGAATACATGCGAGTTAATCGAAGTGATTGAGGAGTTGTTTGAGATAACTTTGAGGCTCAATACGTTAAAGTAGATTTCTGTCGGGGTTTTTGCTCCGTCAAAACGCTGTCGTTGGGAAGGAGACGGGATTTTTGGACTATGCCTCGTCTTCGTAACTGCAATGGAAAGATGAGTTCGCCATTTCTAACCAGGGAGTCGAACATTTTCTTTTATATTTAATTTGTGGGCGAATTCTTTGAACTCATGTCAGAATGCCAATTTTCTATTAGCCTGTAGATTTAGAGTTTAATTTGGCGATTACTGTAAATCAGAACTTTTGAAGTGAAAATAAGTTATAATTTGCAAAGAATAGAAATCGGTAAGAAGTAGGCTAATAGTTAAGATTAAATCTAATAGTTGATGTTAAAATTGTGAAAAGAAAGATATGGCTGAATTCAATGATAATTCGCAATGACAGACGTCCACTTTAGGATCAGAGTTTGGTAAAGTTGTAGAGTCCTTACTTGCCTCTTTCTGTTCACTGAGAGAAGAATTGAAAGAGCGCCAGGACCAATGGATAGAGAGTCAGATTCATTTGCGAGAGGACATCACAGCGCCAAGCCGAGTTGGAACATTAATTAGATGAGATTCATGTAGCGCCTTCTTCAGACGTTGCGCAGCGCCCGGGTTCAGAAGAAGAGAAGTCTGTCGGGATGGCCACAACGATTCCTTAAGCAATCCCAGAGGGTAGCGGCCCATCCGACCGCCACGGACATCTGGTGAGCGAAAGGCAGAAGAAATTAAGCAACTACCTGTTCTTCGCAGAAGTATAAGATTGAGTGCGAAACCGCCCACTTATTATGGGAAGGGTGTTGTACGAGGTCGAACTGTAAGTTCGACCAACCAGGACCAAACAGGATTAACAGGATTCTAACCCACTACCTTCACCCGGTAAATCCTTAATTCTATCCTCCAGGCTAACGGCGGCTTCCTTCAAAGGACCCCAAAACGTTACAATATGATCTGAATTTAGGCTAATTTACCTTTCTTACACGACTTCACCTTACCTTATCTTAGGTTATTTTCAGGGAATGTTCTTGACCTGATTCAAAACGTCAGTGGTCAAAATAGAAGATAAAACCCGAGAAAAAATTATAATGCCTTTCTTATGACCAGGAATGCGTAAGTACATTAAAGAATGCTGTTGGTCATGTGAAAAGTGCCAGCTCAAGGCAACTGAGTCATGAATCGGGACTAGACTATTGGTATAATCGTAATCGTAATATAATCTCAAGATTTCTACAATGCCCAGCGAAAACCAAGTCGCGGGAACCAGCTTATTCACGGGCTCTCAATCAAAACAAAATCGATTGTTAGAAAGCGTTCAGTTCCAGGTCAAGATCTATGGCTCATGCAGGCAAATAGTCGAACGGATTTGTGTTTGAAAATGGAGCGAGAAGAGAGATAAGGTGGGAAAGGAAGAATCAGGATAAGATTTTTGGAAAAGTAATGTTTTCAGTTTTGAGTGAAAGACCAGCGCTGACATTGCAAAAGGTGGTGTTGGTGAGTTCGTATGATGGATCAGATAATTCTCGTAATTCTGGCGGGAGTTTATTCTAGGGGTGAAATGGCTATGGCTATGAAGCGATTTCCAGCTTTTAAGGATGTGCAAAGAAGTGTTAGGACAGAAGAGGCTTGGTTGAAAGGAGTGGTTGGATCGTAAATAACTGACGAAGATAAAAGGGTTGGAAGGATTGAAGTGCGTTATAGGTAAGCGAAAGGATTTCGTACTGTGTGAATTCAGGTATTTTCAGCCAGTGAAGTGATTTGAGAACAGAAGTGATGTAGTTTATGGGGTTTTAGTGACAGCACGAACAGAAGCATTTTGGATAGCTTGAAGGCGGTTTATCTGGGTTGTGACTATAATGAGCAAAAGTGAATTGCAGTAGTGTAGCTTTGCATGAACCATGGATGTAACAATGGTAGATGCAGTTTTGAACTCAAGCATAGGGCGGATTCTGCGAAGATCGGGGCTATGCATAAAGCAAGAGCGGGAAAGATGCGTGATGTCATCAGAAAAGCTGAGTTTACGGTCGAATATTACACCTAAATTACGGACAGGAGAGCTAATATTAAAGGGGTGGGTGGAGGCAGAGTCAAGGCTACAATGATTTATAGACATCATTGACTAATTAATTGTTAAAAGGAGACTTGTTTGCACTGTGTTCTATAAACAACTGAAAGGGCTAGTTTATTATTAGCCCATTTACTAACAAGCTGTATTTCTAGTCACCAAAGTTTTCAAAAGTGTTCGGGCAGTTTAACCACAGCCAGAAGTCACAATTAGGTGAGCAACTCGTCCACGAGATCGAAACTTGTCTGCCAAATTAGTTGGGATATCGCGAGTCCGTTGTTGAACTAATTGTAGAACTATAAGAGGGTAATAATTTGGGTATAGCTCACCAAATTAAATACCGATTGAGTCTCAAAAAGAATCTAAACCTTTGGAGTTAGACTGCAAGCAGATTAAACACATGACACTGAATCAACAGAAAGAGTTGGTAGATTTGTTAAGATCGTCTTTTTGATCAACCTGGTAGATTCATGCATTAGAAACTGTGGCAATTCAAGTACTGTGGTGATTGAACTGTTCTAGTAATCTTAATTTCTAAAGTCCAAGACTTTAATTGAATTAACGCTACGGTTCGAAACGGACGAGTCGATAATTTTCGAAGGCCGATCAATGACTACTCGGAAAGATGGTTGACACAATTGCTTTGGCGTATCGCTGATTTGTTATGTTTTGCGTACGTTCGAACGAAGCAACATTTAACAAAGTAACAAAGCATCAATCGACTCAGGACACATGGAGCGAGAAACAGAGACATACACACAGAGAACCATGCTGACACGACGGTAGACAATAGAGAAAGGGAGGGAAAGACCAGAAAGGAAAGGTGGAGAGATTAAAGCATGAAGGATATATATTTATGCATATATAATCATATATATATATATATATATATATATATATATATATATATATATATATATAGAGAGAGAGAGAGAGAGAGAGAGAGCGAAGAAAAAAGTACGAGAGCGAAAACGAGGAGAGAAGGATAGGCTAGGCAGAAAGAGAGAACGAGGGACAGAGGGAGGGAATGAGATTACTGAGTGGGAGAGAGAACGATAGAGGAAACCCATTAAGAGAAATGGACAGTGAGAGAGATAAGGAGACAGCCAGAAAGAAAGAGAGAAAATGAGACAGGCAGAAACACAGACAGACATATGATAGATAGATAGAGAGGAGAAGTAGGAAAGAGATAGAGAGTGAGACAGTGACGCAATCAGAGACATAAAGATAACGATAGACACTGCGATAGAGACAGAAGCATCAACGGACACAAAGATCGAGACAGAGAGACACAGCAAAGCATACACGGACAGATAAACGAGTGACAGACGCACATACACCCACCTCCCACTGGTGGGAGGTAAATATATAAGTGTGCAAATATATATCCTTCATGCTTTTAATCTCTCCACCTTTTCTTTCTGCTCTTCCCCCCCCCCCCTTTCTCTATTGTCTACCGTCGTGTCAGCGTGGTTCTCTGTGTGTCTGTCTCTGTTTCTCGTTCCGTGCACCCATACACCCACCTCCCACTGGTGGGAGGTGGGTGAATGGAGCCAAACAGGCATTGACCCAGACCCAGAGTCAAGTAAATAGTTCGGTGCATGTTGCTGACTCAAGCCTAAGATGACCAAAGGTGCCACTGGGGTTAATTTGCCGTTAGATATGTTATGGTAAGGTAAGGTAAGCTCAGGTCAGGTAAAGTAAGGTAAGGTAAGGTTGTGGAGTGAGGTAAGGTACGTTGAAGTGTGGAAATGTACGGTACAGTAAGGTAAGGTATAGTAAGCCAAGGTAAGATAAGATAATGTGGGGTATAGCAAAGTAAGTCAGTAAGGCAAGAAAAAATAAGCCAGTCAGTAAGGCAAGAAAAAATAAGCCAGTCAGTAAGGCAAGAAAAAATAAGCCAGTCAGTAAGGCAAGTAAAAATAAGCCGATGCACGACAAGGTAAGATAAATGAAAGTAAGGCAATGACAGGCAAGCCAAGGCAAGGCCAGACAAAGTTAGATAAAGGAAGATAAGGCAATACCATACAAACGCATTGCATGGCAAGATAAGATAACGCAAGCAGAGGCAAGTCAAGTTAAGATAAGGCAAATTAAGACTAGACAAGTTAAGACAAGGCAAGTTAAGATAAATAAGGCAAGTTAGGATAAGGCAAGTTAAGACAAATCAAGTTAAAATAAGCAAGTTAGGATAAGAACGTTAAGGTAAGGCAAGTTAAGGCAAGGCAAAGCTAAGCACGAAATGTTAAAGTGAGCTAAGGCAAGCGAGGCAAGGCCATTTAGGTCATTAAAGAAAATAAGTATTAATAGTAGGAACAGGATGCAGATGACAATCATACATCCTGTTCAACAAAACTATCTGTTCTATGTTCCTTTAACTTGCTCACGATAGATGATGCAGGCGGCACGATGTATGTAATATATATATACATATATATGTGTGGATTATGTATGTATGTATGTATAACTGTATTTATATATGTTTATGTATGTACTGTATCTGGAGTTTTATGTAGCGCATGTTAAAAAACCGCTCAAAGCGCTGAGAACATATCTGTCTAAATGGATCAAAGCAGATGCGTCTTAACGTAAGAACAGAATGTAACTTTAGAAGGTGTGTATGTTTGTTGATGTGGATGTCTGGATGTAAGAGGCGTGTAGCAGAACCAATGAAACCCTTTTTTCTTTACCTTCTATTTAACTTTAAAAATGTTAGGGTAATGATAACACACTTGTTTACACGACTCTACAGAAAGTCGTCGGAATCAGAAAGCCAAAGGTAACACCGTTTTTTCTATAGAAACATCTTAGATTCAGGAGCTGATCCCGAGGTCGAATCACATTCGACTGAGACGCAAACACGATCACAGCAATCCAAAGATAGGACACGTTTTAACCTCCAAACTTTCGTTAATACTTATTTACCGGCCTCGACAGGATGGAGGGCTGAGTGGGCACCAGTTGAAGTGGTATACCTTAACTTCACTGCTCTTGCTAGCGTCCTAACAAGAAAACCAAGCTGGCCACCTGTGCTACTCAGTAATCCAGTGCATTCCGTGGAAGCAGACAGTCAACGTCAAAGAGTCTGGTCTAAATCGCAGACTAGAACATGTTTGGGCCTCGTATCTGCCCGCACCTCATATCGTTTCGGTGCAGTAATCATTGTCGGACATTACAGCACAACCAGGGTTTGCAACTGTTGGCCTGTCTGCAGGGTTTGCAACTGATGGCCTGTCTGCAGGGTTTGCAATTGTTGGCCTGTCTGCAGGGTTTGCAACTGATGGCCTGTCTGCAGGGTTTGCAACTGATGGCCTGTCTGCAGGGTTTGCAACTGTTAATTTTCACGCCCAAGACGAATATGTTTTGTGTGTAGGCGAATGACTCAACTTTAATAATAAGACGCATCTTTAGTTCTGCTCTGCGGCCATTATATTAACGTTTCTCATATGTTCTTATTAAGCGCCTCTCTCTCGATCTCTGTTTCTCTTCCCTCTCATTCTCTCTCTGTCTTTCACTGTGTTTCTCCTGTTCTCTCTCTCTCCCTTTGTATTCATTTATGTCTTCCCCTCTCTTTATTTATATTTCCCTGTTCTCTGTTTCACTGCCTCTCTCCGTTTCTCTCTCTCCGACTTTCTCTATTTTTCTCTTCTCTCTCTCCATTTCTCTCCTTTTCTCGTCTTTTCTTTCTATATCTGGCTCTATCTCTGTCTCTGTTTAGGTCTGTCTTTTTCTCTTGCATATATCCAGATCCATTTAGTACATTATCTGTTTGTGCGTCCTGCTTTGCATGCGTGTGACGCCTTTAATTGGTTAGGTATGAGACAGGCGTGGTAAATACAAATTGACGTCACGCCTCCTTCAGCAACAAGAGGCCTCATAAGTTCACTTGTGTCATATAAACAATCTCGCTGTCATCATGCTGATATTAACGATATAAATGTTTTAATAAATTGCTCGGTTGGTCTATATATAGTTATTTATTTATTTATTACTTCAAGCACTTAATAAGCGCATTAATCTTAAACTGGATCTGAGGCACGAGATCTTAATAACTTGAGAAAATATTACTGTAGAAAACATTACAATACAATTGCAATTTGATAATTCCTTCCCTTTACAAAGTTCAGAAGCGCATATAGAGAAGCCGAGGAACAGGAAATATTAAGAACCATTACAGACTGGAAGAAATTAGTGTTCAGTTTACGGCGAAAACAGTCTCAGTAAGAGAAATGCGTGCATGAGGTATATGCAAGTGCCCATGATGAAGAACCAGAATGACGGGCGGTGTATGACACAGACGCATATGAGATGAGCCTTGCAAAAACAACGGTGAAAGCCAACGGGATACCATCTCTTTTATTTATCCGAAACACGACGAAAGCAACAGAAAAGAATGAAGTTTTAACTAGGATGTCGGATTGGATGATGCATACAGAAACCATGGCAACAGCCACAGATGTTGCTAGGATACACGTATAGCAATCGTTAACCTTGAATTAAGTCAAAGTCACTCAGAAACTTCAACGATCCGGTTGACAATCGTTGTTGTCTAACATCTATGCAACAACGAAAATAACTATTTGATCCTACAAAATACAATGATTTTCTAACGCGTTGCAAGACAAACTTGCGACATATTTAGCCAACTTAACATAACAACTTAACATGAGATATAATTCGGTCACATAAGTCGATTAATATGTATAGATGTTTGTATGTGTGTGTATATTTATATATGCATATATGGCGCATGTGTATATTTAGCTGTCTCTATATCTGAACCTTTCCATCTATCCATCCATCTATCCTTCTAGCTGTCTCCATCTCTTCGTCTTTCTATATTTTCTCTTCTTGTCTCGCTTCTTTCTTAGAGAACGTTGCTACCTAGACCACCCGTGGATGTTCGACATGTTATGTTGGAGTTGCTGATAATATTGATTTCTTCACTGTTGGCCACCTCGTCAGACAACAACACGAGGGTAGAAAATTACGATAAGGTAAGGTAAGGCAATGTAATTCAATCTAAGGTAAGGTCAGCTGATGTGAGTCAAGCGATCTGCGCTGTGGCGCGGTGAGGTAAGTTAAGAAAAGGTAAGGTGATCCGAGGTGAGGTAAGGTAAGATGAGGTAAGGTAAGGAAGGATAAGGTTAGGCAAGGCAAGGTAGTGTAAGGGTGAGCAAAGGTAAGTCAAGGTAAGGTTAGGTAAAAAGTTTGTTTTGTTTGACTGAGCGCCTTTAAATCAGCTGGATCCCACGACTTCGCTTCTTGGGCGTTAATGAAATCCGGACATTACGATTACGAGCAACATACGAGTCTGATGTGGTCCAGGTTCGCATTGAATTGCGCAGCTGATTTGATGTCTTTTGCTCTACAATGCGTTGTGTGATGCACCCGAATCATTTAGACAAGTCATCACCATAAGTGGAAAAGGGAGCCAAAGCAATGCGTTGAAGATCAATAGACTTTACTGACTTCGAAGACGCATTTGGTTAAGACTGTACACAACTGGCCTGTTTTGCAACCTGGTACTAACTGGGCAATAAGTAATACATTGCGATTATTTTCATACTCACTAGACTTCGTAACTCAAAAAATATAGTCGTGATCATAATCGTTATTTTGCGGGTTTCTAAGTCAGCGCAATTGGACGCGGTGGTATAATGGTATGGTCTGTGCCTCGTAACCGGAAGGTCGCGGATTCGGATCTGTCTCAAGCCACTGCGTAGCGACTTTGGACAAGTTCCTCACACACAATTGTCTGTATAGGAAGAAAATGGGAAACAACCTCACTCATCTCACCCCCAGGTGGCATTAGATCACTGAACTTGCCTTCGGGCAGAGAACTCAACATCAAGTCGGTGCCGAAAAAGCCTATTCTGTTGTTTCACAATACCTTTCTAAAGGGCGATGAATGACCGATTAGACTTTGGCCTTTACCATCAGGCATATGTCATAGAAGACCTCATAAACATAACGTAAGTTTAAGTAAGGTTTAAAAAGGTAATATGCTCCAAAATCAGGGCAAGAGAAGACAGGGTAAGATAAGATAAAAAAGCAAGGCAGGGCAATTCAATACTGTGTATGGTAAACACAACGTAAAGTAAGTTAAGGTTAAAAGAAGAAAGGTAAGCGTCCGTTCAAATTAAACTATGACTACTAATAAACTTACAATACTTTCTGACGAAAGTCTTTCCCTAAATATACCTTGCTTACCTTACCTTGATTTACCTTGTGTTACCTTACCATACCTTTCTTATGCATTTAATATGACTCGTACCTGTAAATTGTTCAGGATCAGGAAACGCAAATGCGGTCAAGGAGAGATCGCTCGGTAAGTCTGTTCTTTTTTATCTCTGTCTGTCTGTCTGTCTGTCTGTCTGTCTGTCTGTCTGTATATATATAATAAATGACTGACTGATAGAGAGATTATATATATGTGTGTGAGCGTCTACTTCTCCTCCTCTCTGTCTGCCTGCCTGTCTCTCTGTCTGTTTGTCTCTCTATCAGTCATTCATTTATTTCTCACGTATCTTTCAATGATAATGTAGACTTTGCACTAAATGTAGCTGTGGCCAAGTAAAAATCACTTGAGAGCTCTTCCCTTTTCTCTCTCTCTATGGAGAGAGCGTAAAGAAATGTAGCCATAACGCTTCTAATCATCAGCTGTCTAGTGACACAGAACAGCCTCTGTGGCCTATTCTCTTCAAAGTAATGTCTGGAAATATCAGACACTAAGATAGTCCGAACGCTCTGAGACATCGCCTGTCTCATAACGAAGCACAATCACTGTGGCCTATAACCACACATAAATATGTGGCCTTTCAAAGTTATTAGACAAAACTGTCTATGCAAGTATATATAGCAACAGTGGACGTGCTTTGACACCAGACAGTTTATGTTTCTGAGCGTTCTAGCCCCACTAGTGCCTATTAACAGATTTTACTTTTAAATTTTAATGTGTACTTAGTACAGGCTTTGTTGCCCTATTGAAACATATTCAGACAGACAGACATACAGGCAGACAGACAGGCTGACTGACTGACAGATAGACTGACAGATAGACTGACTGACAGACAGACTGACAGGTAAGCACGCAGGTGAAGTGACTGCCCCAAATGTCGACAGATATGTAGGCCAAAACGATATTTAAATCCGAACACTTGAACTGTTAACTTGCAAAGCGCTATGCATATGAAACTAATTGTATACGGTGTTCTAAAGAGACCGTACGGCCTCGACCTTGCTCATCTGTCAATGAATTTATCGGGTGAGATCCCCTCCTTACATTGGAGGTCCTTGTACAGCGCTACGGACCTTTCATCAACACTTGAGAGCTGTTCTCTGTCGCCAGTTGGGCTGGGAGCATCTATCTATCTATATATCTACATATATCTACATATATATATCTATATATCTACATATATATATATTATATATATATAGTAGACCTCGCTTGATTAGAATATTCGGACGTTATATATATATAATATATATTATATAGATAGATAGATATATAGATAGATAGATGCTGTATATATATATAACGTCCGGATATTCTAAGCAAGCGAGGTCTTCAGTAGATATGCCAAAAACAACCAGAATGTTTTCAGCAGTTAGCGCCTACAACTAATGCCTAGAACAGCAGGTACCAATGCGACTAATAAACACTTCTCTGATAGCTGACACACAGCGCTGTTAAAACTTACAAAGTATCAATCGATGGCGCGCCAACTCCTATATCTACAATCCAGCCAGAAAGCTCATTAACTCTGTGGTAACAAGGAATTGTCAGTGTTGCCTACAGCCAGATAGTTAGTGTGGGTTGCAACTAAAGAGTCAATGTGGTCTGTATAGTATGGCCTTTTGTGCCGAAGTCTTATGGTTGGCCACAAGTACTGTCTTCGATCATCCTGTGATGTCTGCATGCATTCTGCCCCATCAGTGGCTGGTGCTACCAGAAATTAAGCAGCATTAATCCGCATTAGTTTCTGCTGTTCCCGGAAATTAAGCCACATTATACTCTGCTGCTACCAGACATAAAGCTACATTAGTGTCTCCTCTCCTACAAACAAATCCTGCTTCTAAAAGGGTCTATACATAGTCGTACTCAGGCGTCATTTCCGCAGGTACGGACATGTCATGACGCCGTCGATGACGTGCATGACGCCGTTGACGCTGTGGACGTCACTCAGCGTCATCATGACGTGTTCGTTGATGCGAATTGGGTCTCCGTCTTTTGATTGCTACACCCGAATCCAGTTCTTTGTTGCCGTCTGGAAGCGGAACTGAAGCTGAGGACGTGCAGCGCGGGACAGAAAGATGGCCCTTTCGAGGAGGCGTTAGTTGAGAAAGCCAAGAGCAACGGTTAAAGGTTAAACACTGGGTTAGATTGGGTTGGGTTTCGATTGGTTTGGGTTGGGTTGATTTGGATTGGATTGGGCTGGATTTAGTTGAGTTTGTAAGTTGAGTTGGGATTGAGTTGAAATGGATTCGGTTGGGTTGATTGTGATTAGCTGGAGCTGGACCGGATTTGGTTGGGATTGGTTGGTCAGAATGGTAGATAGGTTAAGTCCGATTATGTTAGATTTTATCAGATCACAGCAGATTAGATTAGAATGAATCACAACGGGTCAGATCAGATCTGATTAGATTAGAGTTGAAAAGTTAGGTTAAGTGAGGTAATACGAGATCAGATCAGGTTAGATTAGATTAGACTCTTAAGGGTGCGGTTCATTTAGCAAAAGGTGTGGCTTTTCAGCAACTAGATTCGCTGTATAAATAGGGCAAGCTCTAGAGTAGGCCTCAGCGTCAATTAAGTCTCTATCCTCAGAGCGGCTGAGTCATAACGAGGAGGGTCCTTCATCGAAGTAGCAGACCGTAGCGAACGACGAACTCAGAAGAGCTATCTTCTGAAATCAGAAGCGTCTTCTGGCGGCGTTTAACTGGGCTCTTCCTTCTCGAGAAGCAAGAACTCATGCGAAATGGTGGAAAATCATTTCAGAAGTGAGCATAGCTTAAAGTTTTGTATGTGAACAGTATTTTTGAAATAATGCGTCCGTTAAAGAGTAAAATAAACTTTTCGTTACCGCCTAATTTAAATGAGCACTTACCTTTCTTTGCTTAACCTTGTCCTAACTTACCTTGCCTTACCTTACCTCATATTACCTTGTCTTACCTTGCCTTGTCTTATTTTAACTTAGCTTGCCCTATCTTGACTTAAGCTACCTTACTTTACCTTGTCTTGCCCACATACCCAGTAACCGCGACAGATGTGCTATCCACTATCTACT
Organism: Norana najaformis; assembly: GCA_964023275.1. Classification (NCBI taxonomy): domain Eukaryota; kingdom Metazoa; phylum Annelida; class Clitellata; order Crassiclitellata; family Hormogastridae; genus Norana; species Norana najaformis. Next base: position 28,407,141 of record OZ029923.1, read on the forward strand.
GTTTACTAGCAATGTACAAGCTGTGTACTGACTTTTATAACGCCATTATCGCAGATAATAATCGCCATTAAGAACTCTTGACGGTTATCCACGAGACGGGCCAGTTGTTGCTCATCCATTCGATCAAAGGCCGCGTTCGTCGGCGTGAATAGGGTCCATGTGGATTGATCGCTTGCCCCTAGTACAGCGTCTAGGCCTGACAGTTAGAGAAAGTGGAGCAGGTTACTGCACGACAGACACAGACCCGACGACAACGTCATAATTAAAATGAATGCGCTTTGACAAGAGAGTAAACGGACTCCTCGTCGTTCAGTGGTTTAAGTGAACTGGAATAACTTCGAACTTTCGTGAAATTAAGTCGGAAAGTACCAAGAAAGAAAATGGCGAATTTCCATCGTCTGCTTACGGATGCCTTATTCTCAACGTTTGCCTGGAGATGGACTTTGGTAAATCGCACTTCTTTGAGAACGACACCTCGAGATCAACGATTCTTCACAAGGACTGAGGCCTGGAAAGTCAAGAGCTCATCTGCGGGGGGAAAGCCAGTGGAAACGAATGGAGCATGCATATTCCAAGATATCAATATAAGTCGTAACCAAAAATTGTTTGACTGGTCGCTGCAAACTGAGAACCTCCACATTGAAACTGACTAAGCGATATTTTCTAAATATGTCGGGTGATGACCAAGACAAAATATCTAGTGAACGAAGCAAACAGGAAATGTGGAATTAAGTGTGTAGAAATACGCAAAAACGAATTTGCGCTTATCAGTCTTTTTTATTCAAAGTAAAGAGCTTTAATTACACACATAAAACTGAATATTAATGTAGTACTAAACACACCCTAGAACCTAATTATTTCTCATGTTTGTTTTGCGTTTTGGAAACAATTTTAGTTCGATTAAGGTATTATGCATGTGTCTAGGAAGACACTTTAACTGTGTTGAGCTAATTTTATATTGTTCTGATGATATACTTAACATATTCAAGGATCTACTTTTGTTGTTTTCGATTTGTTTTTACTCATTACAATTTTACATACTTACGTTGTCATACTGTTACTGGACGAAAGTTTCACACATAATCATTCGTGGATGCGTCTGTGCATAGCGCGGCGATTAGTTGGCGCAGCGGTTGAGGGAAGGTTGGTGAGATATCAGCCTGCGCATATTTTCTCAGGACTAGAGACTTGCTTTCTGCTGACGCAGTGGGGTATCAGGCTGTATATTGGTCGTTGGCTATCGCCGTGTCATTTTTACGTATTATGTTGTTTAAAAGTAACATCTGCTTTAGCAGTTTGGATTTTTACTGTTGCCAGGTCTGCGTGTCTGAATTATTTTTCATTTCCTACACGAATTTACTATTTACTAAATTCGGCGGTTTTTGTTGCATGTCATCATGACCTTCCGTAACTGAAATTCCAGCATTACAGTCTAGCCTCAGACCTACAGCCCTACGTTACGCCGAATACGCTGGGAAATCTTGGATTTGGTGGAGGATGGGCGAAGAGTCTTTGGAGCTATACCGACAATCACGGGACGGTTCAGCTAACTACCGGCCATGGGCGACGAAAGCTTGTCCTGCGCATATCGGCTGTTCGAGTGATCTCCGTTCGCCGCATCGTCTACCATCTAGAGTGGTGTGCAAAAGTTTTGAATCACCTGCCGATTTTTGCAATTCTTTGCTTCACTGCTCTGTATTGAGGTAAATAATGTTGCGGTAATAATATGCTTATGAAATAATTGTTGTCATATAGTTTGTTTACCATTTCGTAACTTTATTTCTTTGAAATAACATGACAATAAATTTTTACCACATGGTGGATAGGCCGATATGAAAAAAGTCAAAAAACCGGCCCATGCCTCTTCTGTGTATAGTACACGTGCATGTGTTGAGATGAAATAACGAGCATTTCTCTGCGATCGTAAGCCTTCTCTATCATGTTGTGGCCTTGAAAAAGGCCGATTTTATGTGTCAATGATGGATCAGCACTTGATGGGCCAGCTCTTGCTCTTTACCACTTGTCTGCATCGTGTCGGCATTGAGTGGACCAGCTTGACGAGATGGTCATGGGTTACGACACGGTTCCAGGCGGCAATGAGCGACTCGATCAGCTGGCGCTTGGTGGTCGGATGTCTCTTGGATATTTCCAAGGCTACTTTGTGCCAAGAGATTCTCAATCGGATTCAGATCCGGTGATTGGGCGGGCCAGTCCAGCGTTCTGATGTTGTTCTGGTGCTTCCACTTGGTGACAGTTTTGGCACGATGGCATGGCGCATTGTCATCCCTAAACAAGAACTGACGCGGGAACAGCTTCTGAGCTGATGGCAACATGCACTTCTGCAGTAGTTCGATGTACTTGGTCGCGTTGACCGTTCCATCGACGATATGCAGACGCCCGACGCCACTGGCAGCCATGCAGCCCCAGACCATGATCTTCAGGGGATGCTTCACCGTCAGGTTCAGGCACTCTGGCTTGAATTCTTCTCCAGGAAACTTCCTCACATACGTGTGTCCTTGGTTGCCAAACAAGCAGAAGGTGCTTTCATCGCTGAAAAGCACCTTCTCCACATCTTACAACTCCAGCTGGAGTACCGCCGTGCCCACAGGTTTCGGTTGCGCCTCTGGACGTCGGTCATCAGAGGCTTCCCCCGTGCCGTGCATCCCCTCAGACCGAACTGCAGGCACCGGCGAAGCACTGTTGATGAGCTGACAGCGACGTTGCACTTCTCCCACCACTCACATAGCAGTTCAGGTGACGACAGCTTGCGGTTGGCAAGAGATATGCGGCAAAGTGCGCGGTCCTGGCGTGACGTCGACGCTCGTGGACGACCGGTGCGAACCCTGTCGACCACTGACCCCGTCTCCTTAATCTTCTTCAGAATCTGGAAAACCGCGCTCTGACTGCAGCCGATTCTTCTGGCGATCTTGCGGCTCGAAAAGCCCTCTTGGTCCATCACGGACACACGAACTCGCTGCTCCATTGTGAGGTTCGGACCCTTCTTCATGGTGCCGTTCAAGTCCCAAACTGTCGATGATACCCAGAATCCCACGTTTATTTATAGCCGTTTCACGCGCGCAAGCTGTCTCCTACGTGATTGGTTGACAAAATAAACCTTGTGATTGGTCAGCTTAAGGAGCAGTGATTGGTTAATCTCGATCCAACTTCAACGCACAATCCGTCATTTCTACTTGTAGGGTGGAGGTTCACGTATGCGTACCATAATCAACGTGAATTAAAAGTAATCCATCTGAAGATGTTACTTTTCAAAGCTAAATACATTCCCTGCAACGCGACATAGAATTAACTTTTTTAGCTATATGGCTGACTAGAGATAATAGCCATGGAAATTGAAGAAACGCAAAAATGTTGGGTGATTCAAAACTTTTGCACACCACTGTACAAAGACTACTGGACGGTGAGAAAATCGTGATCCATTGGCGGCAGATCACATCGCCCATCGTCGTTCCTCGACCTCGATGCTTCCTTTTAAAGAAACTCTTAACATGCATTCATCTTTCAATCAGCTCTGGTTGGGAATCTGTTGGTAGGGCCTTACGTGTTTCCATGAGCTTACCACTGCTGACACTCATCGTTCTCTCGACAACAAACACAGGTTTTAATATTCTGTTTTTAATGACATTTATCATAATTAAGGCTAGCTCAGGTAGCGCCTTTGTGACGTACTTTAAAAGCGCTATATCAAATTTTTGTTCATTACATTATACCTTGCATTACATTAATAAGTAAATAGCACAGTAACACAGTTTTCAAAATATTGTTATTGTTATTAATAAATAAATCAATCAGTAAACGAAGATATGGGGTAAGTTTCTTGGATGCTTATTATTAAGAATATTTGAGAGAAAAGTTCTCAATAAATGTGCTTCGAGAGGCAAAATCTTTTGCAGATGCACCTGAAACAAATCGCGCCTTTTGCCAAACTGTCTTTTCACTTTAGTTTCTTACTCATCCACTTGTTCTCCACGACAACACAATCCATGAAAAAGCCGCCTTCTATGTTTTCCACATTGAAAAAAGTACAGAGACCGCAATCGCCCGTTTCTTCAGGACTACACAAGTAATAATAGAAGCTCCATCTGTACTAGTAATGCGGAGGTGATATTACCAATCTGGATCCGTAGTTATCAAAACTATACATGTACATAATAAATACTCTTCATGATAAATCATGAAATAAGCCGTGGGACATCAAACTCACTTAGAACTGGTAATCAGTCTCAGTGTTCAACCCCAGACAGGTGAATCCTTCTGCCAGTTCCACCTTGTTTCTCGCAAATATATATTGTGATCTAGAAATTTAAGGCAGGAATGATCAAGACATTTGACGACGTACTGTCCTACAACCTGAAGCACTAAGTGACATAGCACAGTTTCTAGATGTTTGTGCCACCCTCCAGGTGTCTAGTCTGAAGTATGGGCACAGTTTAAACCTAATGCATGCAGCAACACCAAAAATGTATTGACTTCAGGTTGACCTTTGAACTGTTTTGAAAGAATCATGACTCTTAAATTCTGGTTTAAAAAGTCAACACAGATCATATTTACAATCCTTGGCAATCGCAGAAAACAAACGAGAGATACTATTGGAAAAGTTTAACTTTTTCTGTGTTACTTTTCATATAACTCGATTTTATCAACTTTTACTTTAGACCTAACGGATATGCAGTCTTTTACGGATCACAGCGCAGGTCCCAAATGTTACTTTTTATGCGGTAGGCCTTTAGTTATGGCAAAAATAATTAGAGGAATAGTCGCCAGGCATCACTGGTGCACTCAACAGCGTCGTGCGTTTCTTCTCAAGGTGCGTCCGATTCTGTAAAACGCGGGATCATCTTTAATATTCTGACAGATAATCACGCATTTGGCTGCGTTGAAGGCCGAGCTTCACCGATTTCTGAACTTCAGTTGAACATCATGGTCGACAAAGTTCACACTTTTTACCAGTGTCAACTTTAAGCAAGGACGTCGCTCTTATCTCGCGCTTCAGCTTTGATACGTTCGATGTATTGCGATAGCAAGTTTCAAGGGACGGACTGGATCATTTTGCTTGAACCCTCTGATGGCAGTAAATTTATCCATGCTGTAATATCAGTTCCAGCATAAGCTATACCTTTGAACTCCGATCTTGCAATCGCTCCAAGGAGGGAGTCTCTGGACTAAATAGTAAAGAAGTTAGCGAAATACCCTGACCAGAATATCGTCCGTTGGCAATGTCGTGGTTTAGCGGCTCCTTCCACGCAGTCCTGCTTCGACGCCTCTAGGTAAACCGATATCCAGTGGCACATGGTGGTAAGTAAAGCTCCCATTTCTCATGAGCAACGCATGGGAGGCGCTCATTTTCTTTTCTTCGGCTCTTGAGCAGGAAGTGGATGAATCCAAAGTTCCTGGACATATGGCCAGTGCATCGCAGGACTCGCCGCTTATGTCTCAACTACGCCGGTACCAAATTAAACAGCTTGGTGACAGAGGCACGTGTCCGCAGACAACTTGCCCAGTGTCATTACCTGGAGTCGAACCAACAACCGCATGTTCATTCACCAAACGCGTTACCACCATGGCGCACAAATTGGGAGGTGCAGTGCGTATATATGAATATCGCTCAGACGTTCGCGTATTTTGCTGAGCAGTCGAAACGTGTATCCGACACTAAAAGTCTAATTTCCGCATTCTTGCTCGAATAGCCAGAGTGTCTCCATTGGCAGGCTATCGAATACTGCATTATTTCCTCGTCTCAGACCTAAAGTAGGACCTTTTGAATTAATACGATTTTTATGTTCAAGGAAAGCAACAAACACCGGTTTTAAGCAGGTTAGCAAATGTATCCTTCTGCGGAATATCAGAATGATGAGAACAGTGTTCCAAAAAGTCCTTTTCTATTTCAAACATTGCACTGCAGATTCCACAGCCATAAGGTTTCACGAAATGTTTCCCATCACCAATACATGTTGATTTATTTCCAAAAAGTCCTTTATCGTCTGGTGTCGTCATCTGAGGTTTCATTGAAGAAAGGCAATGTTTAGATTTTATTACTGACATCTCCTTTCCACCAATCCTGATGCCATCTTCAGCTGATAAGCCAAACTTCTTATTTGAATAATTTCCGTGACAATTGCCTACAACACTGAAATCTGTGGCACTAATTGCTTCTGTCTGTTGATTAAGTCTTTCCATTGTATTTGTGGCGCTGGTTCCCAGATGAGCTTTCATTCTAGCTTTGTGGCGTCTCAAGTGACTCGTCAGCTGATAGACCTGTGCAAATACTTTGTCGCATGAATGACATGCAAACACATTCTTCTTCGTATGGTTACATCTACAATGTAAGCTTAGACTGCTAGCATTTATAAATGCTTTGTTACATTCTTGGCATATATACGGTTTTTCTCCAGTGTGGGTTTTTGTGTGGTATGTCAGGCCATTTCTACTTGAAAATGCCTTGTGACATAAAATGCACTTGTACGGTTTTTCTCCAGTGTGGGTTTTTGTATGGCGTTCTAGGCTAGCTCCCCCTAAAAATGCTTTGCTACATAAATTACATTTGTATGGTTTTTCTCCAGTGTGGGTTCTTGTATGCTTTTCCAGATCACCCTTCTGTGCAAAAAATTTGTGGCATAAACTGCACATGTATGGTTTTTCTCCAGTGTGAGTTCTTTTATGATTTTCAAGGTTACATTTCCATGCAAATGCTTTGTGGCATAAATTGCACTTGAACGATTTTTCCCCAGTGTGAGTTCTTCTATGTTCTTCCAGGCTACTTTTCCGTGCAAATTCTTTGTGACATAAAATGCACTTGTATGGTTTTTCTCCAGTGTGAGTTCTTGCATGAATTTCCAGATCAGCCTTCTGTATGAACGCTTTGTGACATAAAATGCACTTGTATGGTTTTTCTCCAGTGTGAGTTCTTGTATGATTTTCAAGGCTACACTTCCATGCAAATGCTTTGTGGCATAAATTGCACTTGAACGATTTTTCCCCAGTGTGAGTTTTTGCATGGCTTACCAGATAACTCCTCTGTGCAAACGCTTTGTCACATAAATTGCACATGTATGGTTTTTCTCCAGTGTGAGTTCTTTTATGATTTTCAAGGTTACATTTCCATGCAAATGCTTTGTGGCATAAATTGCACTTGAACGATTTTTCCCCAGTGTGAGTTCTTGTATGAATTTCAAGGCTACACTTCCATGCAAATGCTTTGTGGCATAAATTGCACTTGAACGATTTTTCCCCAGTGTGAGTTCTTGTATGATTTTCAAGGCTACACTTCCATGCAAATGCTTTGTGGCATAAATTGCACTTGAACGATTTTTCCCCAGTGTGAGTTTTTGCATGGCTTACCAGATAACTCCTCTGTGCAAATGCTTTGTGACATAAATTGCACATGTATGGTTTTTCTCCAGTGTGTATTCTCATATGGTAATTGAGAATACTATTCTTTGTAAATGTTTTATTACAAAATTCACATTCATATTGTTTTTCTTCTTTATGGATTCTTGAATTCATCTTCAGACCTTCAACATAGTCAAAGTTCAAAAACAAACATTTTTTGGACTCATCTACATAACTCTGGAATCTATGAGGATTAAAACATTTCAGTTAAAAGAGTGGCAACTTACTCTTACAAGTTATCAGCAAAGCGAGAATTGAAGGCAGACCAAAAATCATGACATGATAATTCTGATTATCAAATTATCAATTTCAGTGTTAAGACCTCATAATAAAGACATATTGATTTTTTGCAAAATGTTCTGGAAGAGGAGTAAAGCTATTCCCAGGTGGTAATCATTGCTATGAAGTGCGAGTGACTTCATTCTCTTAGTCTTGTAACCTATTTTCACCATTTGCGAGTTCTTTCTCTCACTCCCTGATCTTCCCAACAACAGCATTTAGGTTTTCTAAGGAGCACTACCAGAAGTATAGACAATTGCTTGTCAGTAGGTACTTTTAAAATCTAATTTAAGAAATGCTGAAAACGGTGTATTAATGCTATGTTGTTTTAGACTTTGCACAGCAAGATTCTATAAAAGATTTCTCCAGCAGAGAGGCTATAAGAGCTGTTTGAAACCAAGAGATGTTCTGTTACAACCTCAGATATCTTATAATCGTAATCTCGAGATTTCTACAGCATCTGATTAAAGGGTGAATCTCATGAACCAGCATATTCACAGGTGTTCAGCTGAAACAAAATCTATAGGCAAGAAAGGGTTTGGTTCATGGTCAATAGGAGAACAGAAGCAAATTAGGATCACAGGTAAATTCTGAATTCTTAACATTTGTGTTGTGGAATTTATTTCCTTGTGAGGGGCACTTGTCCTGAAATCATGTAGCATTATTTGTCGGGCATAATAATAATAATAATAATAATAATAATAATAATAATAATAATAATAATAATAATAATAATAATAATAATAATAATAATAATAATCACTGAAGATTGGCCATCCCAGAACAATGCAGTCCCTAATTTCTGAAATCCTGAGGAATCATAAATACCTCGGGTAAAAAAGTAATAATGTAAAAAAGTAATAATCTGCATGCAAGTATGTACGTGTGTATGTATATACGTATATATGTATGTATGTATGTACGGCGTTATATCAAATCAAGTTCGTGAGAGCCAGGTTGTTTGGTCCGAATTCGGGGGTCAAGACGAATGCTTATTATGAAGAAATTAGTTGTTTATCGCTCTATTATCTAAATATTTAAAGTAAAATATATTTCGATGGCAGATGCGTAAAACAATCACATACACCTTATCGAAAAACAACCAGTAAAACAACAGAAATAACAACTATGGATCGTTACCTTTGTCGATCAAAATGGCGTTAGGTGAAAATAAATGCTATAAATAGAAGTTGGATTAGTAAAATTTCTGCCATCTTGTGAATATACTCGACATTTACTTTCCATAATCTCAATTTATTGAAAATTAATTTTGAAAGCATTACTTTAAAAGTAATGCGCAGGGCACCAGCCTATTTATGAGGGCTGTGTCAAGTCAGAGTTTTTATACAAAGATCGTAATCGTAATCTCAAGATTTCTACAGCGCCCAACGAAAGCTAAGTCGCGGGAACCAGCTTATTCACCGGCGCTCAGTCAAAACAAAATCGATAGACAAAAGGGTTCGGTTCCAGGTCAAGATTCAGAAGTCACGCAGTCAGACAGTCGGACGGCTACGGTGGATGGTGTTTGAAACTGAAGCGAAACTGGTTTCTCCGGTTATGCTGGAGCAGACAACCTCTTCTGCCCCTCGATTGGGGCATTGTGCCGACTGACTTTCTAGATTGACCTGCTTTCGGTGCGCCATCGGTTGATGCCTGGTGAACAGTGATGGGAAGTATTTTAAAACTAGTATTTAAATTTTTTAAAAATACTATGCAAGTATTTTGGACTTGTATTTGAAATACATTGGAATGACAGTATTTATACTTTTACTTAAAATACTTATTTTGAGTATTTTGCACTTTAAATTATAATGCTGAAATAAATTTTTAAAATACTTTATTTTTACATTATAATAACATGTTAAGATTGAACCGGACGTTCTTCAGGAGTACTTAACAATTATGGCACCAATTGCCACCGCTATAGATAAGCTACAAGGTGAAAATAGCTGCTATCTTGGGCTGCTTATGCCAACTGTTCAGCAGATTAAAAAGAAGCTCAGCAGTGTTGCCACTACAGTTGAGCACAGTAAACCACTGGCAGATGGCTTAATCGAGAGTCTTGAAAGACGGTTTCCTCATCTGTTCGAGTACAATAGCAACTCCATGCTGTATGCTGCTCTTGCTGCAGTATGCCACCGAAACTTCAAATTGCGTTGGGTGCCTATGGACAAGAAGGATTGGGCAAAATCTGTTTTCTTGGCAGAAGCCAAAAAATATGGTGTTTTTGTAAAATAGACAATACCAATTTCAACACAGATTTTTGGAAAAGATGATTTCTATGAATTTGAAGATGACGGGCCTACAGATGATAATCTAGAGTCAGTTACTAAGGTAACAACAGTAAAAACTTCATTTAATATGTTGATGTGTGTGCAAGCATGTTTGTATGCATGTATGCTAGTATGTATGTGGATATATTTATCTGGAAAATAGTACATGAAAGTACCTCACAAAGTGCTGGCCAAGTCACCATTACCGTCTTTCATTTCCAATACAGAACTTTCATTTATAGCGTTCTTAGCATTTTGGAATGTTTCAATATTTTGTGTTCTTGCACATTAAAAAAAAATGTGTGTTGCATTGTTTTGTATTAGGCCTAAGGTAACAGTGGAGTGCCTGAGATATTTGGGTGATCCTTGCTCAATGTCACTGGAATGTCTCCTTGCCTTTCCAACAGTGAAGCTCTTTTTCCGGAAGCTGAATGCTACGGTGCTATCCTCGGCACCAGTCGAGAGATTGTTCTCCAGAGGATCTCTCATTTTATTACCAAGACGAAATCGCTTAAATGGCAAACATTTTGAGCAACTACTCCTTGTTAAGGCCAATACTTAAGTGCCAAGTAAAGAATGCTGGACTGGAAAATCGTTTTTGCTGCTGTTCAGAATTCAGTATTAAAAGTAGTGTCGATTTGATACGACTATATTATTACAGGTAAGCTTTGACTCAAAGTATTTAGTATTTAAAATACTTTTTCAAAACAAGTATTTTTATTTGAATTTAAAATACTTGTACAAAAAAGTATTCATACTTGTATTTTAGATACTTTTGTGATTAAGTATTTATACTTTTACTCAAATTCCTTTTAAAATGTATTTTCCCGATCACTGCTGGTGATTTAGACACCGACGCTATGGAAGCTGCATATTACAACTGCGAAAACGGCGCTATAGAAATTTCCATAAAAGACTGGATATCCGCCACTTTCTCTGCAAGCATACCCTACTTATTCATCCAGTCCTTTTGGGAGGTCCACGGAAGGCACTATATCAGGTGTTACATACATACATGCATGCATGCATGCATGCATGGATACTCCGAGCATGCTTGGTGCAATAGTACAAGAGCCCCTTAGCCTGCTTAACATTAAACCACGTTCAACGGTATACACACGCATACGTCCGTATATTGATGTGCACTCCGTACACAATGCTCAGCTGGCTGAAACGCCCCCTTTGCCGCATATAAATTTAACAAATAAATAATAAAAATTACCACGGCTTATTAAATTTCTTAGCACATCAAAAAACATTTTTGCTTGATTTTCTAGCATCCTAGATTGATTCTTGTCAAAAATAATTAGTTATTATAAAATTAAAAGCTGAACGGGCATAAGAAACATTCCGTTACATTCGTTAGGTGGCAGACCAGTTCCAGAAATGTCCATTAAGACAGCTTCGAATGATCCAATTGAATTCGCTAGACGGCTATAATAATAATAATAATAATAATAATAATAATAATAATAATAATAATAATAATAATAATAATAATAATAATAATAATAATAATAATTAGCAACTTCTAATGCGCCAGTGTCTAATGCACAAGGCATCAACCGATGGCACACCAAAACCAAGCCACAATCAGGTCGATATCCAGAAGGTCAGTCCGCACGACAGAGAGGCAGCCTATGGTGGATAAACAATTAAAGGTGGATAAGCTATGGTGAAAAATGAAACGTCCAAAAAGACAAAATCATTTCTAAGTGATTTTTACTCAACAAGTGTATTGCACATTTTCGACAAATTTCATCGAAAATAAGACCTGAAATGGACTTAAGGCGTAGGAAAAACATCTACCGTCATCAGAGAACTGTAATCCATGACTTTGACGCGACACATTCAACGTTAACACGATACATTGACGGACTGTCAAGCTATCTAATGCCATGTGTTTCAACCGACTGCCAAACACAGCGAAATTCCTTGCCAGATTTGACTCCGAAAATTTGAGGTTTTCAAAAGTTTTGATCTTTCCGTCGAAACTTTGTGGATATGATGCAAGGCTCGAAACTACAGGGGCATTGTGTTTTGGGGTCTGGGGATCAGAAATAATTGAGAAAATTGGAAAAGAAGTTGGCGAAGTTGCTTATGTTCATCCGCTCCACATCTGGATCCGCTGATGGCCATACATGACTCCAGGTCACGACTTGGCAAGGCCTGCGCTAGTGGTCACCTGACTTGGCACCGAGCCAGTGAACTTTTTACGGATCCATGTAAACAGATGTAGAGTGGTAAATGGAGATGCAAATAGACTTACTAAAATTACGTACAATGGTAAATAGAGAGAGCAAGAAAGAGACACCGCAGTGACTTACAGAAACATATAAGTAGGCGCCAATAGATTCACAGTGATTTATGAAGATACAAATAGAGGTTTGCTAGATTTAAATACACAAATAAATACAAATTATATAATCTTAAGCTACTGTCGCACTTTGCCGAACTATGAATAAAATCGAATTCATTGAGTTAATAATGGAGTGGATGGGAGACGAAGAGAGAGGATATGTCGAGGCTAAGAAAAGGCGTCTGTGTGTTTTACATTTAATTGCATATTTATATTATTTGTCTGTTTTTGTTCCGTCAGAGGTTGAAGTGCATTATTTTAAAAGATGGCTTGTTTTCAGGCCAATAAAACAGTGCGCTATATAAACTTTTGTTTGTGATGGCCCTTCACAACATGAGGAGCGGAATTTCATTTGGCAAACATGTATTTGATTTAAGTTGTTAAATTTAATAAAAATCATAATTTATGGGTGTTAGATTTCAGGTGGAATATTGACAAGAGTTAAACAGAAGTATTCCATTTATTTTCTACGTAGAAGATTGCCAAGAGTTAATTACAAATATGCGATCGCCGTTTTTCGGATAAATTAAGCCAGTTGTCGCTAACTTATGGTGCGCCTACGATCAGAAAAGTGTAAAAGTGTTTACCTGTTTCAACGAATCAGTGTAGTGATATTTAATCATCATGGATTAATGCCTTATGCATTTGTGCATTATGATAATGGCGGTATAGAGGTTATTAGGTTGGATACGATTAGACTGGATAATAGTCAGATAATAAGAGCAGCGGAGCTATCATTAAAGTAACATACTTGTTTATGTGCATCTAATTAAGCTCCACAGTCTTAACATCATAAGGCAAAAGAAGGCAAAATTCTATTAGTTGCATGTGTAGTATATTGTGATGTAAATTTCATAACTTTCTCAGCACCACACAATAGCTGCATCGGGCAGACCAGCTCTGCATTCACACTGTACCAGATCAGGCCTTTTTAGGACCAAGTTATATGCTGTTAATTGGAGAAATATAAAGAAATATGTATCAACTTATGTAAATATAGAATCAATAATGACAAGAAAATTTTAAGAAGTAATTTATTAATGTAACTCAGGACTCTGCTCTGTTTAGGTCGAAAAAACCGGTGATTTTGGAGAACTTCAGAGTCAGCAGAGTCCTGATGAACTAAAGATCCAGAAGAATCATCTGAGGAGAGATAATCTTTTAGGTGGACTGAATTTCGGTGAGATTTGCCTTGGATTTTAGTTCAACTGGTTAACTGTGACATTACGTCCGAATGTGTTCCATTGAGCAAACCTATCTACTCGTCGTAGAGAAGAAACTGCTCAGCGTTGCCCCTGGCTTCAGAGCTCCCTGTAAGAAAATGGTGAGCCTTAGACATGGTAAGAAAACAGTCATCCAACTGTCTGCATGTGAGTGATTATGTGCACATAGAACGAATTTAAAGTTAGTTAAGCAGTCATCCTATGCAGCAGACCATGATATCTATCAGCCTACCAATACATACGACAGCACGCTAATTTCTGTTGACTCCTAGAGCGTCATTGATTGGCAGCTGTTGATGACAACCTGTTATGACACCTGTTCGTCATTCTCTATGCTAACTTCCTGTTTGTTTTTGTGCTGTTTTGAAGGCTCTGAAAGCAAAAGGCAAGAAGTTAAGTCTGGTTCAAAGAAGTCTTCTTAAAGCAAGAGTAGGTGTTTGTTAAGGTTTGGTGCCAGCTAAAGGATTCATCGATTGCTTACATGATTCGCTCCCTCGTTAAAAGTCATTTTTAATATTGGAATTGCAGTGAAGTTAATTAATTCAGAGCACTCTTATTATTAGACAGAATCATCTACGAGCTCTGAAGGTCTGCTGGAGGGTGAGGCAACAGTGTGCCCCTAGTGGGGGACAGACCATGTTGCCTGTCGTTGTTCCTCATCCTTGATGCAACACAAGTTCTGGGGACCCTGAATGTGGTTTCATCTGTCAGCCCTGGATGGGAGACCATTGATTGGGGTCTGCAGTTGTGAGGAACTTATTCAATTATCTGAGTACTTAGATTTGCTGACTGATGAACTTTCTATTCGTAATGGCATTTACAATTTGTTTTGGGTCATGTGGGGAGATTAGTGCCACTGATTAGTTTCTCATCTAGAGGTGCTATATAAATTTCTAAGGGCAATTACAATTGTAGTTTTTTCTTCCATTCATTAATGCAGAACGTTTTTAGATTTGAATCATAGTTCTCTCATTCATTCGTTCATTCATTCATTCTTTCTTTCATTCAGTCAGAAAATTAAAAAGATCTTATATAGTGCAGGTCATTCATTCATTCATAATTAATTAATTCCTTAATGTATTAAAAGCTTTATTCATTCATCCATCCGTCTCCCTGTCTATCCATCCATCAATCAACTCATTCATTCAGGCATTAATGGTTAGTAGTTGACACTCTGTATTTTGACATTTTAACTCCTGTAGGTTGTGGACTGAGTCGCTTTGCCGTCAGAAGATGGAACAATCAGACACTTTTGTGTTGGGCCGTGGAAGTGCTACACAGGACCATCAGTGTGAGGAAATCTGCGCCTTGGGATGGAAGAGGTCAAGAAGCATGTATGACCTATTGCAAGCATTTAATAAATGCATATTAATCCCTTATTGTCTTGATCATCATCATGAACCTCATGATCATGATCATCATGATCATGATCATCATAATCATTGCTGATAATATCATCATAATATTTGCTGATGTTTTTTCAAGTGGAAAAGCATCAATTGATGGAGCTGAGCATTTGTGAAAAACTTGTTCAACGTCTCCACACAGTTACCGTCTCAGGAGAGGCAGATTCAAACCCACAAGCTCCCTCTTAAAAGACAAACACTGGACCATTTGGCTACTTTGTGACACAATTTGTGTAATTTGGTGTAATGTAATGTGGTCTAGCATGCCGTGTAGTGTAACAGAACAATTATATAGCACCCTATAAAGAAACTTGCCATTAAACAATCTCCCTGGGCAAACCATCATCACCAACATGCGTCTTATACATACTTTATTTTGAATACGGCAGACAATGAAAGCTGAAATGCAGAAAAACTTAAACCATTAAACTATTTTTATTTCTTCATTTATTAAGCACCACTTTCTAATGACTAAGTATCAATCGATGTATCGAGCAATTGTGAGTGAAGGACATGCTCAAGGTCCCTACACGGTAACCGTCTCAGGGAAGCTCGAAGCCGCCATTTCATATAGTCTTGTTGTCATTTGCTGTGTGTTGTTAGCATTTGAAGAATTTGAAACTGGAACAAGAGAATAAAGAATTGGAAGAAGACCAGATCCTTTGAAATCCAAGTAAGAGGCAGACTTATACAGAACAAGTTTTCTGTAGGTGACTTGGGAATGAGTGTCAACTCAGGATGGGACTTCGTTGGCTGGACTGGGTCTACATGTGTGTAAGAGCCAACCAGTGGTGACTTTTCCAGTTACTTGAGCTGTCTTAGCCTACAGTTGAGTAGCAAACTTTAACACCACTTACGCTTCCGTAGGCAGCCCCTTTTGTGAGGTACGGGCCATGATGAGATAGTTTGCTGTGTTGACGTACGTAATTACATTAGCTGACCTTCTTAGATATAAACAATTGAAACTGACCTACATGCATATTAACCAGTTCAGCTGACCTACGTACACTGGCGGACTTACTTAGATATAAACAATTGAAGCCGACCTACTTGCATAACAACCAGTTCTGCTGCCCTATTTATTTTATCGACAACTGAAGCTGACCTACTTACATTAGCTGATCTCCTTAAATCTCAGATCTTGACAATTAAAACTGACCTATGTACATCTCAACCAATTGTGCCGACCCACTTTAATATAAACAATCGAAGCTGACCTACTTACATATCAAGCAGTTCAGCTGACCTACTTAAATTAGCTGACCTACTTATATATAGACAACTGAAGCTGACCTCCTGACTAATGTACACCATAGTATTTCTGTTATTCATACCTTGCTATAAGAACATGGTTTGTCAGAAGTTAGTCTTCCACATAGCAGGAATCTTCAAGAGACCCATGTGACATTTAATCAGTTCAAAGGCAGTTGACAGCAGTTGGAAGGAAAGGAGACGCAGAACAGACAAGAACGAACACTTACGTTGAGCAACTCAGCCTGAGACTGGGGCGTGTCAGAGGTCATGTTGACTGGGGCGTGTCAGAGGTCACGTTGACTGGGGAATAACGTTCAATCAAAGTCTCATCTGGTTAAAACGGATGTTGTAGCTAAAGTGCTACACAGCTGTCTGACTGATGTAAAAAAGTGCATTTAAGGCAGTTTGTGAATGTTTACTGAACAGAGTCGGATGCAGCTGTACGTGTTTGCAGTAGAAGACTGGCAAGACGCAGGTCCAGACTTGAAAAGGCACGACAGCCTCGAGCAACGTGTGGAAGGTTGGCGCCTGCAGATCCCCAGTGATGCCAAAGCACAATGACCACCAGTCTGGTTGACTGAGGAATGGAAGTGGCTCTGTGATGTCTGGTGGTGCAGTGCTGACAAGCAAAGCCCATCCTGGAAGAAGGTCAGACAATTTATGTAGCGTCTTGTTTGATGTCAGTTCTGAATTGCTGCTGATGTACTCTGGGCAAAATAATGTATCTATGTATCTGAGCTGTTGATAGGAAACTTGAAGGAGTGAGTTAAAGCCATGTAATGTAAAACAGTGTAAATACGTAAAGCCATGTAATGTAAAACAGTGTTATGTAACGTAACATTTCAGTGATAGAAACCAATAAGATATGAAGTGCAGTTCACTTGTGAAGCAGTTTAAGAAGCGCTTGACCTGCAACAATCAGAATGGTCTGAGCCTTGTGGCACCATTGACCTTTGAATGACCCTGATGACTGCCTTCAGTTAAGTCCTGTTTTGATGTTTTGGAGAATTTTATGGCTGCACTTTTTATTATGTTTGCATTTTGAAACCAGCAACCTTCATCTACCTTACTACGTGTGTATGTAAGTATCTGAACATTTATATAGCACCTTTTAAGTACCTCCCAAAAGCACTGGAGCATGGTTCTAAAATGTGTGTCTTAGGTTTAGCTGAAAAGTTTCTTGTGTTTAGGCGAAACAGATTAGGTTTCGGCAGAAGACTTTTCTAGAAAGATGGACCAATGGAACGACAGCAGCTCATCAACATCTTCACTTTTCTTTATGTGCTAGTGTATGTGTGTAACTTGGTTGCCCTGTTTCTGGTTGGCTGGCCACAGAAATCTTCTTTCCATGAGATGAGTTGAACTTGTTGTTACTGTTGCTTGCACTTTGGCAACGCAATGTCGTGCCTTTTCAGTTTGGTCGTTGTATCATTTCTGCATTTATTAAGTGCTACTATCTGATGACTTGGCATTGGTCGATAGCACTGAGCAGTTGTGAGTGAAAGATTTTTAAAAAATTTTTCTTTTGTTTGTTTTTCGTTTAGGGAGGGAGCTGCAGAAATCAGCTGCACTGAAGTGTGGAATTGTTGATGCTAGATGTTGATAAAGATGGATCGTCTCTCCTCCATCTGCAGAGATGTTATGGAGACTTTTTCTGGTAATTTTACACCCAACTCGTTTAGCATATATTATTACATTTATTTTAAAAAGTAACAAAGTGTTTTTATTGACTTGTGGAGATGCCTCATCTGACTTACACTTTTTTCTCTACGTTTTAATTGGTTATATTTTGAAAGAGGTATGTAATGAATTGTTTACTGGCTGTAATTAGATATGGAATTCGGGTGAACCTGCCAGGGGAAGACTGTGGTTTGTCTGAGATTTGCCCCTTGACCTCTGCTGCTCAGTATGTCTATTGTGTTGCATACTCTACATTTAACAGCTTCTGTCATTCATTTACGAAAATCTCTTCAAGAAGACGATCAGTAAATCATTGCTACCTGCATGGAATGTATTTTGCATTTTTTCCTGATCAATCTCGTTATTTAAGGCTGATAACTAATGTTAATGCTGGATCTTCATGAAGATCAGCCATTCCAGGAGAAATAGTGGTTTAGTTTCCTGTCTTTTTTTAAATCCCAGGGATCAGAACTTCCTTGGGTAAGAAATTAATAAATTCTTGAAAATGGAATGAAAATACTAAATGTGATGTTGAAATGGTTGACTGATGACAGTTTCTTTTGGTAGATTTCTGGAAGATGAGGTACAAATGGCAGGAAGTTGACACCAGCCTAGATTCCGACATAACAGATGGGAATCCAAGGAACCTGGAGAAGAGATAGAAGGCCAGTCAAGAGTTTTGGAACTGTGTATTCACACTTCCTGATAGTTAGTTTTCCAGGCATTTGATGTAGCACATTTTAAGTTCCCTACAAAATAGTTGTGGAGTTTGACCTGGCGATGACAGGAGTTCCTTATATTGTTGCTATGGATCTTTCTCTTGATTTGAGGAATCTTTTCCATTTCTTTATTCACTTTGTATCACATTTGGGTGGTCAAGAGAGAGGGTTAGAGTTCATGATCTGTCAACTGAGAGGTCAGGTGCCTTGCGGTGGTCAAGGGACTGAGGTATGGCAGCCAATTGGTTAGAGCCCTCGACTTGTAATGCAGAGCGTATGAGTTTCAGCCTACTCCCCTCCCGTGACAGTTACTGCGTAGGGACTTTGAGCAAGTCCTTCACTCGCAATTGCTCAGCACCATCAGTTGATAGTGGCACTTAACAAGTGCAGAACTATTAATAATGGTACGATATTCCATTTCGATCGTTCTGTAATGTAGAAGACGTGAAGATGGAATACAGTACAGTGTAAAATGTAAAACTGCACATGTCTCACTGAAGGTCTGTTTCCATATTGACGATGTCATCAATTGCTGTTTGTTATGGTTTTTTTTATTGTTTTCTGTCATTGTGATGGAAAAAAGGTGATGAGTAGAGATTATGTAGTTCTCCAGCAAGTTGTCAATTCCCCATATTGGAATGCTGAACACACCTGATCATTTATGCCTTGTGGAATCTCCAAGGCCTAAGCCTCTTAATACATAGATGCTGAGGTAAATGATGAAGATGTTGCCAGTTAAGACTCTTGCTCCTTAGATCAGAATAAGAATTAATGAATTAATGATTATTTTTAATCTCGAAGCTGAATACAGGAACCACAATTTAACAATTGACCTTGATGACCTTGACAGAAAGACTCGGCTCAAAGAACTTGATCTCGTGTCCTCCGTTGCAGTTAGAAAATTGAAAACCAGCATCGAGTTCAAGTGAAACGATGACATTTCATCGCTGGTCCTCAGCTGATTAGGAAAACTTGCTTCAGCTGTATGGGTTCTTTCAGTTTGTGCTAAGTTCTTGGAAAATTGAAGATTTGTGACCTTGGCAGAGAAACTGGACGCCTTGTTGCAAATTGACTTGTAAGCATTGACCATAAGACCCTCAGGAAGTCAGAATAAAAATTTGTGGTTTTTGTTCCTAAAATTAGGCACTTTTCCAGTCTATAAAAGATTAATTTTTAAGATATTTCATTTAAAAATTCAGCTGTCTCTACCCAATGCATTAATAACAGAATGTGGCTATATCTTAGCTATATTGCATTTATTGCAGACGCTGAGGCAGTTGTGAAGCATGAAGTCATGAGAAGCAGTTGTGGGTGAAGGATTTGCTCAACGTCCCTACACAGCACATGTCTGAGGGGAGGAGAATCGAACCCGTTCTGTCTTCTTTACAAGGCGAGCGCTTTACCCAGTTGACTTTTGTGCCCCACAGTCAGCACCTTGTCCCACGTGGTGGCCAGAGAAGACAGGTTCAGCTGCTAGTAGCACCACTTTTGACTTTACATTTCCTATCCCCAGAACCTAGACGCAAGGGCCTGTTGGATGTCTTGTCAGCAGACCATTGAAAAACTGGCAAAAAACCAGTTTTGATCCATTGATTCCTTTCGAATTCTTTCTATTTATATGGCAGCAACGTTGAATGACCCACTTGATAGAACTGAGTGATTTGTGATTGGGTATCTTTGGCAAAGAGTGGGAACGAGGAGTCCAGAGTTAGTCATTATTTGCGGACGTCATTCATGGATGACCCCTTGGTGCAATTTCTCAAGGTCTTGCCCTCTTTATGTTACAAGTACATAAACTTTAATTCATGTTTTACCACATATCAGTTTCCTCTCAGCTGACAGTTCAGCATCTGGGTTTCTGAATTTTATCTGCCAAATGATTGTTTTTTGATGATTTCATTTTGCTTCATGTTGTACTTTGCATGCACGTAGCCACAAAGCAAGTATTCTGAATTCTGTGGGCACGGTAACCAATTGGATAGAGCACTCGCCTTCTTTGTAAGTCAGGTAGGTGATAGGTTAGAGTGCTCATCTTCTGTGTAGGTCACGGTAGCCAATTGGTTGGATTGCTCAGCTTCTGTGTAGGTCACGGTAGCCAATTGGTTGGATTGCTCAGCTTCTGTGTAGGTCACGGTAGCCAATTGGTTGGATTGCTCAGCTTCTGTGTAGGTCACGGTAGCCAATTGGTTGGATTGCTCAGCTTCTGTGTAGGTCACGGTAGCCAATTGGTTGGATTGCTCAGCTTCTGTGTAGGTCACGGTAGCCAATTGGTTGGATTGCTCAGCTTCTGTGTGGGTCACGGTAGCCAATTGGTTGGATTGCTCAGCTTCTATGTAGGTCACGGTAGCTTGTAACACGGAGTACAGTTGAAATCTGTAATGTAAATGAGACAGCATACCAGCACTTCAGATCATCAAGACCCAGCTTGAAAACGTTTGCACTTCTGATCATCATGGCAAATCTGGATGGAAATCCATTGGTTGGGCTGCAAGTGTCTTTGTTAGCCTTGTTAGTCATCTGAGCAATACTTGATAACTGATGAACTTGTATTGTTAATGACGTTTAGCATTGTTTTAGGCTGTTGCTGTGGAAATTAAATTTCTAATTACAATTTCAGTTCTTTTTAACATCAATGGAGATATGTGAATGATTTAATAAGCATCGGGGTTTCCTTTAGAAACAACGTTCAAAGTTTCTGTGCTGCAGTCGCCGTGAAAGAGTATATTAGAGCAAAAAAGGAGAAGCCTTGCTTTAGTCAGGTGCAGTTTTGCATTCATGTTGCCAGATTATTCTAAGAAATCAGTGAATGAAAATTAGGGCTTTTCAGATGACAATGGAATCAGGGATAGAAGAATTCATGTAACTCCATTGTGTTTAAATCAGTTGACTATCTCTACGTAAAACTGTAAGGCTTATTAATGGATTGATCTTATAATTAAGAACTTCTATAGCCCCACCGTAATAATGAAGCCTTAGGCTTCAGTTTTTGGTCGCTACTAAGAACAATCGTTGTATGAGCCAAATTCCAAGAAGGGAATGCCAGAACACAGAAAACATCCTATGGAGGAAATCATACCTTCTGGATAACAACCTTATTAAAACGGCACAGCATTGCGGAATGGGCGCAGTAGAAGTTACTATTTAATAATAATTAATAATTATTAGACCCCATTGAAGCTTTACTGAAATTTTTCTTCTTAGACGCAGTTCTGAAAATAGGATTCTAGAAGGCCTTTCTCTTTTTGGGATATCTGTTACACCTTTTCCCATGGCCTAACTATTGTTACATGCTATTATTACATTTGCATCGCATTTCCATAAAGCAGTGGATAGTGTAGTAAAATGTAGTATACATTTAAATCTGAAATAGCGCTGCGAGAAAATCAGTCGATACGCTGGTTCCTGCACTTGGATTTGCCTGGGCACTTTAGAAGTCGAGATAACATTGTGACGAGAAGAGAGGCTTCTTCACTTCCCAAATAGAGGTGTTAATCCGTGATCCATTTTTAGTCAACACCTTTCCCATTTCAGTTTCTCTTATAAAATTACTTTGGCTAATTTTATACCCTAATTTTTTAAAATAATACAAACGAGAAATTTGTTAAATCGTAGGTAAAATCGCATGGAGAAATTTGTTAAATCGTAGGCAAAAGTAAATTCTTTCACAATCAGTGTCATTCTTACAAGAGTGCGTTATATAAATGTTTTCTTTCTATTCGCTAGGTGGCAGCACGTCATTGTCCATTATCCGAAATTGTTTTTACAGCGCCTGGAGATAATATCAAATATTCCAAATAAAGGTGTAAAGTAGTAGCCCGCATTAATGAACATATTTTCTCTTTTCACTGTCTTTTTATTAATTTACTGGGACAGTTTTATGCCTCAATTTTTTTATTAATAAAACGAGTTTTGAAATGAAGAAATTTTATTCGAACATAGGTAAGAGTAAATTCTTTTGTAATTAGTGCCGTGTTTGCACGGGTGCGTCGTTAAAATGTTTCAGTTGCGTTCGCTAGGCGGCGGACCAGACGTGCGGTTTTGAAAAATGTTTTCTTTGTATTCGCTAGGTGGCAGCACGTCACTGGACTGTCCATTACCCAAAATCGTTTTGACAGCGCGGGAGGTAAGATCAAATTTTCAAAATTGAGGTTTTAAGTATAGCCCGCATTAATGAATATATATTTCTCTTTTCACTCTGTTCTTATAAAATTACTTTAGCCATTTTTAAATCTCGATTTGTTGAATTAATAAAACGAGGTTTGTTATGAAGAAATACTATTTGAACATAGGTAAGAGTAAATTCTTTACAATCGGTGCCGTGTTTGCACGGGTACGTTGTTAAAATGTTTCATTTGCATCGCTCGGTGGCAGAACAGACACGTGCGGTATTGAAAATGTTTTATTTATATTCGCTAGGGGCAGCACGGTATTGCACTATCGTTAGGCGTGACTGTTTCGACGGCGCCCAAAATTTTCCAAATAGAGGTGTCGATCATAGCCTACATTAATGAACAAAGTTTCCGTGTTCACTTTCTCTTCTTATGAAATTACTTCAGCTGTTTCTATGGCCCAATTTTGTAATAATGAAAAAGAGTTTTTAAATGAAGAAATTTATTCGAACATAGATAAAAGTAAATTTTCTTACTATCGATGTCGTAGTTCAAAGCCCACCTTGTTGAAAAGGTTTCAACTGCATTTGCTAGGTGGCAATACAGACACGAGTTATTGAAGATGGTTTATTTGCATTCGCTAGGTGGCAGCAATGTGTTTGAAACCTCCAGTAAATGAAATTCTGGCATTCGCTATTATGGTATTTTTTCTTGTGTCTTATTGCTTTTAAAAAGAAATAATAAGACATTCTTAAAAATAGTAAATGCTAAATGCATTCTCTTAACTGTCTGCAATGATCTTTGTAATCATATGATGACAAGAAACGAATGAACTGTAATAGACATTTTTTCTAACGGTGGTGTCCGAAGTTTTCAAGTTGTCTTATGGCATATTAAACACCTTTTTGTAACAATTTTTTTCCAAAGTTTTACAGTTGCCGTTATGACATATTCGACACCTCTTTAAAATATTCTTGTCTGAAGTTTTATAGATGTCTCTTACGTAATGGACACCTTCTTCTAACGCCACCGTCCGAAGTTTTCTAGGTGTTGTCGTATAAGAGACACCTTTTAATAATGATCTTATTCAAAGTTTTATAGTTGTCGTCATTATAATTATATCAGACACCGTTTTATAATAATCTTGTCCGAAGTTTTACTTATTTATTTAAATCACTTATAAGGAGAGTTATAAACAAACAATGTAAACTGTAAAATTTTTTCCAATCGATTTAAAGTGCCTTTGATGCCATAAGATGCCGTTAAACGCTGGAAGCTACTAGTGCTTATAACGCGTGTAATGTCAGTACACCTGAATCTGAGGGGTGGATGTTGTCTTTACTGTATAACAGACCAAAATTCAAATTTGTCCGATAAATGAAATTTTTAAATGGTGTAATAAAAGTATACAAGTAAAACTAATGGTGTATGGTTTACAGTGGAAAAGGCTCAATTTTTGGGTACATTTTTTAATGAATGCGGTATTTAAATTGCTTATCCACCATAGGCTGCCACTCTGTTGTGCGGACTGACCTTCTGGATATCGACCTGATTGTGGCTTGGTTTTGGTGTGCCATCGGTTGATGCCTTGTGCATTAGACACTGGCGCATTAGAAGTTGCTAATTATTATTATTATTATTATTTGGGTATCACTTGGGAGCTTCCAAGAAGTCAGTGATTGGTATTTACAAAGCCCTCTTCAGATCGGTTATTGAATATGATGATGTGGCTTATGCATCTGCATGCATCCAAAACCCATTTAGGTAGCTCACATAAATACAAAATGAGGCACTAAGAGTAAGCTGTTGGGCATCAAAAGGCACAACAATATCAGCCATACTTCCTGTCCACTTAACACGGCTCCAAAATGACCTTAAATTAGGCACCAGAAGTCTACGGTACAAATATTGCTAAAATTGCTTTAGAACCTCACTGGACCAATGAATACAGAACTCCTGGAAATAAACATGAATCCATTTGCACTAGCACTTTGTATTTTGTCGCTTCTGGTACAATCCTTTTATCTGTCTCTTCCACCTTATCCAGTATGGACCTTTGATAGATTTTAAATAGGTTAGATGTTAACCGTGTAATGCTATGCGTTTAGTCTTCAGTGTTAATATATCTCGAGTGGTAAGGGTTAACGGTTAAGTAACAAATTACTTGTTCAGATCTTCCTTTGCATATCTGCACATCGGGCTACGTAACTCGTACATGGATATTGGATAGTTGCTGTCGACCGCCACTGTTCCTGTCTCATCCGATATATTGCTTAATGCTAAATGCTAGGTAAATTTATGCACAAAGTATTAATTCTTAGGTATTAAGCGTTAAGCTTTAAGTGTTGAGTGCAAAATCTTAAGTGTTTATTTGGAAGTATTAAATGTTAAGTGATAGGTGTCAGGTGGTAAGTGCTGAATGTTAAGTTAACTGTTATATAATACCTTATAAATGTTAAATGTTTAAATTCGAACTTCCGTATTATCTGTTAAATCTAAATGGTTATATATTACGTACACATTATTACGTGTTTATTGTTAAGCCGTAAATCCTAATTCGTAAGAATTAAGTCTTGAGTGCTAACTCTTAAATATTAAGGTTTATAGGTTTAAAATTAATTCTTGCGGCTTAATTGTTGACTGGCCAAAGCTAAGTGTCAATTCTTTCGCGTTAGGTGTTAGATGTTGACCGTGTAATTTTATGCGTTTAATCTTCAGTGGTAAATGTTAATGTTAAGTAATAGATTACTTACTTGTTTAGTTCTTACTTTGCAGATCGGGCAGTGGACTCGTGCATGGATCCATGACGACGGCCAATCTTCGTGCTTCTTCCGACGAAAGTGGTTAGTGCTAACTGCTAAATCGTGAGCCATAAGGTTTAAGCGCAAAGTAGTAATTCTAAGGTTCTAAGCTTTAAGTTTCAAGTCTTGAGTTTAAAAGCTTAAGCGTTTATATTAAAGTAGGCCTACTAAATGTTAAATGTTAAGTGATAGACGTTATGTGGAAAATGCAAAATGGTAAATGTCAAATGGTATGCTAATTGTGTTGGATGTTAAAAGGTTTGCTTCCCTGTGGTCTGTTAAATCTAGTGGGATATACGTATATATATATATATATATATATATATATATACGTATATCGTTTAATGGTTCGTGGCTGCCAGGGCCGTTGACGTCGACCGTATACAGGGGCAACTGAAAGAGAACCAGAACAATGTTAAAGTTTCCAACGGTTAACTTATGGTCTCAAAAGCCGTTGATCTCGATTGGAGAAAAATGTCTGCAGTTTTCACTGTAATTTTTAACCAGCTATTTGTACAGTTTTCACCGAAAATGAGAATTATATATTAGTAGTTCCAATGTTTAACGACTTCTTATGGCTTCAAAGGCCGTTCACGTCGCCCTCCTTCTTTATCCACGCTTGGGACTGGCACCACCCGACTAAAGGCAGTGGTGTAGTTGAGAATTACATAATTCGCGAAGAGCGATTTAAAGGTGTCCAAAGATAGCACTAGATTATTATCGTTAGTATTCAGAGTAGAACAAAATCGTATACGCCAAAGGGATTCCGAGCGCCAGCATTCTTTTTGACATGCAGATAACAGCTAAATTCATTTTGCGAATATATTCATTTGTACATAAAGCTGAGTGATTAGTTCCTGTGGTTGTAACTTGCTCCATTTAAGAAATAATTCTCTTTTACAGCTACCGGTGGCTCCCTCTGTCCTTCCTTCGTTGGTCAATGAAAAGGATGAACAGTGGAAGGAGAGGAGACGTCCACTGACGTTTTTCTCATTCCTCGGCAACAAAAAGGTTCTTTTCATTCGGTTCTAGGTTCTTGGTTCTCGTTCTAAGCTTCTTTTCAATCGGTTCGGTTCTTGGTTCTCGTCCTAAGGTTCTTTTCATTCAGTTCGAACGAAGCTGCCTTCATAAGTGTCTGGAGTAAATGTTCTAAGATCGTCGGGACCATTTGCGGGTATCTCTACCTGTGTGTTTGCCCTCTGACCCTTGCTGGCCACGATCTCGGGCAGAGTTCGCGACCTGGTCTTGTTATTATTCAACATTTAAGTAGAAAGAGGCGGTGGTTGTTCCATACATGTTGCGTTTATGACTGAGTCTCTTCTGAGGTCCAAGACTCGACTCAAAACCAACGGCTTCCGTCTTCCCTATTCACTAACGCTAACCTATTGCCCGTCACATCGGATTCTACATTGAAGCCATGGGTTAGTCATTTAACTAGCTCGCCAGTTAGTAAGCTTGTCAATTATATACTTATTGGCTAGTAATTAACTCGATTTGATTTTAAGCTTTTAGTAAACAATGCACCCCATCAAGTTTCTTAATTAAATGATAAATGATAAAAATAATAAATAAATAAATTTATTTATTCACTTATTAGTAACACTGAGTGTTAATTAACCAATTATAATATCTTTATTTAATTATCCAGTTTAGTTATTATCCTGTTGACTAAATAACTAACGTGTTAATAAATTTTTATTTGCTGTGTATATTTAACTAGCATTTAACATAACGTCTGGCTAAGTGTAAGCTTTCATGTATGTGTGTGTGTGTTGTGTGTTTGTGTGTGTGTGTGTGTGTGTGTGTAGACCATAGATTAATAGACCCTCACAATAGAGTAGGTACAACAGCGTGGTATTAAAGAAACCCGAATCAAAATGGTTATTACATAAGTTCAGATTGTATCCGCCGACTTATCATATTAATATTTTAAGCATTTAATTAAGCTGATATTATTCGCAGGTCCCGCAGCTTAATGAGTGCAAGATAATATGCTAAAGTTCACTTGCGGTGAAATTAGACACCTTTTTAAAAGACCATCATTTCGCGTCATAAACCTATGAACGTTTTTGCCCTACTTGTATGAAAACAGTTTACTCTCAACAGTTCAGCAGCGAAAAGATGTCTTTAACCAATGTAGAGTAGAACTAATCGCACATTTGCATCCAATCGCTCGCAAACTCTTCCGCTGCCATTCGAAGCCAAGATATAGCAGGAGGCAACTCAAATCATCTTCTTTATGACACATCGCCATTAAACAGCAACCACTTTATAACAGTCTTGAATTGCAGTGAATCGCTTAGATGGACCTAAGCTACGGTCGACGTTGGTTAGATTAAAAACGTAAAATGACGTCTCTCTGTCAATGGCCCTGACCGCCGTAGGTCGTTAAAAATGAAGAGCAAAGGTTTTTAATGAATTCAATGCAGCTTTGCATTTTGCATGAATAATTATGAAGTGTTAATGACATCTTGTCGCCACCAAAACACGTTGCACGAAGGTCCTGTTTAGTAATTTAGCGGAGTGAAAATGATGCATAAATAGAATCGAAGAAACCCAATAAAGGGTGCGGACTATTCGAAAAAAAAAACCGGAGACCGAACGCTAACGAGATTTATATTATTCCGTAAGAATTGATAGGCCTAAAAAGGTGTGTGAACGGATGTTTTGTATTTTGCTTTTTTATTTTTATATTTATATTATAAATTAATTAATTTGTCGTGACTTGTGGTTTATATTAATAGTTTCCAATATTTGACGACATCTTAATGCATCAAGGACCGCTGAAGACGATAGGGAAAAATTCCATTGTGTTTTAATTACATGATGGATTACGAATGAAGTTGAAAGGTGCGATATGCATAAAGATGTTTAAACACAGCCTAATTTTAATTGGTCGAATCGAATATTTAAAGAAGTCTTGTGGGTGCCTGGCCCGTTTGTCATCGACCATGGATTCCCTTAAACTTAGACCTTTCATACGTTTCATTCACAATGGCGGAGTTTATCAACTAGAGGAATAAAGTTGGAAGAAGTAACTATAAAGGTTTCTAAAGAGAGACTAATATTAATGACAAGCTTGAGAAAGTTTAACGACATTTTTGGCCGCCAGTTTTCGACCCTTCCTGAGTTTTAACTTGCATGAATTGTATGAATTCCTAACGACCTGAATTCTATATAATTGAGCTAAATATAGTGCGCCTTTACAGTGATTTAAAGGTGTCTAAGCGTAACCTAGCATAATTAACAGAATCTCGAGCGTTTAACAACTTGTCGAAGCCAGCGCCGTTGATATCAATATTAACTCATGTTCTCAATATCTGGTCAATATTTGACCTCGTGAATGACAAAACTGAAGCCGTTATGACGTCGAAAATGCGATCTAAAAGTGTCAAAACTCTAAATGTAGGCCGTGTACGATGTTGCTAACGCGCCGTACTAATAATTTTAGGTTGCACTTAGACACCTTTAAATCGTGTTTGAAAAATTATACATATTTAATTTTCGTTCAGTTGCTATTTAAAACTCCGCCACTGCCTTGTTTGGGGATAGTGCCAGTCCCAAGCCTGGATAAAGGAGGAGGGCGACGACAACGGCCTTTGATGCCATAAGATGTCGTTAAACATTGGAACTGCTACTGGGAAGCAGCTTTTCGTATCGGCTTTTCGTAGACGAAGGTAGATGCTAATGGCCATAACAACCGTAAAATGTCACTAAACACAGCGTAGAACTCACGTTTTGTGTCACTTGGTGAGATGGTGAGACTCCAACACAGTTCTATGTCCAGAGCCACCCACATCAATGCCTCTTATACTTTCCATATTGGCTTAAATGGCCGTCCTTTTCCGTCCCTGCCACGTAGTGTCCTATCCCTCAAAGAGAGATTCAGAATTGACGTTTTCCTTAACGGAAGCAATGCTGTAAACATCCATTATCGGAATCCGACTCTGCTTCTTCCGCGGTTGCCGGGTTGACTAACGTCCTAAGGATGGCCTTTGCGCAGAATAAGGTTCGTTCCTTTACCAGCAAAAGTCGTTCCCTTTATGTGTGCCTTCTTTTCTACGGGCATTATCTTCACCACCATTCTACATCTCGAAATTCTGGAACTACCGCCACTTATCTGAGACCCGAGTCGTTCTCTAAGTTCCTGAGGTATGGACTCATATGAAAACTCAGAGAGAGAGAGAGAGAGAGAGAGAGAGAGAGAGAGAGAGAGAGAGAGAGAGAGAGAGAGAGAGAGAGAGAGAGAGGATGAGAGAGAGAGAGAAAGAGAAAAGAGAGAGAGAGAGAGAGAGAGAGAGAGAGAGAGAGAGAGAGAGAGAGAGAGAGAGTCTGTCTTTCGTGCAGGGCGCAGTTACGGCAAATAGATCAGACACAGGTCGATGGTGTTACTCGCAGCCGTGGTAGGGCTTAGTACAACTTGGAATTCAGGTAGCAGTGGGTTATAATCATATGAGCCCCATGAGCTCCGTTTACTGCGATGTGCAGAAGGAGGGGTAGGTTTCCCGACCGGTTAGAAATGTCTCCCACTAAAGATACATTTTCCCTTTGAATTGTTTCAAATCCCGGTGGTTCACAGCTATAGTTCTGAGTGGCCGAACACGCAGGCAGCATGGAGGTCTAGGTAGGTGACCCACTTTCTACGTGAATCGTCTGTTTCTGTGTCTTCTCGGGTTTCCAATCTAGCATTCGCTACCGAACTCACCCTTGATTTTAGGCATGCTCTTCGATTTTTTTAGCATTAACACATAGGTGATGTAGAAGTTATCCGATTAAATTTATTTAGGTAAGGAAAAGGCAAAAGAAGTTGGAGGAAATTCGTTGTATGAATTAGTGGGGAAAATTTCGGAGGGCTTTGTTACGCTATCAGTCGTTGTGTCCCGTTGTTAACAACTTTTTATGGCCGCCAGGGCCGTTCTCGCCTTCTGTGACTGACGACAGTTACAGAATGCGCCAGTGGCGGAATTCAATGAGTGTAAATGAAATATGTAGCAGAATAGCAGCATTTTTACAGGTATGTAATACACCGGAATTTTTCATAGTATTATTGATATCTGTTGGCCGCCAGAGCCGTTCGCGTCGACTTTACCTGACAACAGAGCGCCAATACTGAGCTTGATTTAGTTCCTCAGTTTAACGACAGCTTATGGCATCAAAGGCCGTTGCCGTCGCCCTCCTCCTTTATCCAGGCTTCGGGCTGGCACTACCCCAAAACAAAGCAGTGGCGGAGTGCGGCTTGATTAAAAGAAAACGAGGCTGAAAAATCGAGGAAAAAATGCCTCAGTCCTTTCAAACATGGAGTTTTGTTTCTTGTCATTAATACAGTAGTAATTAGATCAGTGGTCCTGCATAACTTCCGTCGCTAGATGGTCATTGGAGCTGAGGTTTTTTGACCCAGCCTTGAGCGAGTTGTGCAGCCGACGGAGATGGAGGGGCATTTCCCCAAACTCATTCCGGAGGGCCAAAATGGGACTACTTTTAGCTGCCCCACATGCCAGTCTTAATGCTTCAGATTGTATATTCTGAAGTCTCTTCAGTTGTGACTTGCTGGCTGTTGAGTAAGCTACATCCCCATAATCCAGAACAGACCTTATGAGGACTTTATATATGGAGAGAAGAGCTCTTTGCGAGGCTCCCCATCCATAACCAGCAACCGCTGTCATTAAATTGATTCTCTTTTTGCATTTAATAACAATGTAATCAATACGGGGTTTCCAATTTAGTTTGGAATCAAATATGACATCTAAGATTTTTACAGTTTTTTTCCATTTTAATTTGTTGATTATTAAATGTTATCAATATTTTAGGTCCTGTTTTCATTTTAGTAAATAAAACTCCAGTGGTTTTGGTTAAAGATATTTTGAATACGTTTTTATTGCACCAGTCTGATA
The DNA here is from genome assembly GCA_964023275.1 of Norana najaformis. Classification (NCBI taxonomy): domain Eukaryota; kingdom Metazoa; phylum Annelida; class Clitellata; order Crassiclitellata; family Hormogastridae; genus Norana; species Norana najaformis. The sequence goes on from OZ029923.1 coordinate 28,438,542, forward strand.
TGTTGTTTAATGCATTTTGATTTTGATTTTCTATTATTTTTAGGTTTCTACTGGCATAAAAAAATGGCACCGTCATCAGCAAATAGTGTCAGATCTACATTCTCCGTTACCTAGATCCATGTCATTTATCATAATTTAAAACAACAGAAGGGAAATAATGGATCCCTGAAATGTTAGAACTGTTTCTGGGTATATTTGACCTGCTGATTCCAGAAAAGGCACCAGTTTTCTCCCAGCAGGTCTAGTTTTCGAGATATAGAACATTATGCCATATACCAGTCCTTGCCTCTGCTCGCCCATAAAACATAAGGCTATAGCTATAATTATGTAGTGCTCAATTTATTATGCGATACACTAAATAAACATAATAATACAAATACTTAAAAGAAAATGGCAGTACCTGAAACTGTACTTATATGATACCAAACAGAACAAGTTTGTTATAAAAATTTCAAGTCATTCGACACCGAAGAAGCTCCTTTTGTACGATTTCCGAGTGTGGCATCTGCCGGAACAATCGTGCATAATATTCCAGCAATAGTCTGCCATCATGTGTGCATCCCATCTTCCTTGATATCGATTTTCCATTGTTTTGATGTCTTGGTGAAATCTTTCACCTTGCTCTTCGCTGAAGTCACCAAGATTCTCTGGAAAGCGATCTAAGTGACTGTGGAGATAATGGACTTTAATGCTCATGTTGCAGCCAAGCTTGTTGAAATGAAGAAGCATATCCTCTACTAGTTGTGCATAATTGTCTGCCTTCTTGTTGCCAAGAAAATTTTTAGTTACAAGAACAAAGGAAGACCAGGCACAAGATTCGATTTCATTCATTGATGGTATGAAAAGTGGGTCATTCATAAGTTGCCTGATCTGTGGACCATCGAAGATTCCAGCCTTCAATTTTTCCATTGTAATTCCTGGTAACTTGTGTACTATGTATTCGAAGCATGAACCTTCTTTATTCAAAGCCCTGACAAATTGTTTCATCAGGCCTAGCTTTATATGTAGTGGTGGCAGTATGATCCTATCTCGTGCCACCAAAGATTCCTTGATTACATTTTGAGCTCCAACCACCATGTCTTTCCTCGAAGGCCAATCTTTTCTTGTCCAATGTTCATGCTTGGCTCTACTGTCCCAAAGACACAAAAAGCAGGGATACTTTGTGTAGCCACTTTGTTGACCAAGGAGGAAATTTACCATCTTCAAGTCTACACAAATTACCCATTGATGTTCTTTGTATTTTATCTTTTCCAGTACTAAAGAGATGGCATTGTACTCTTCTTTCATCCTGGTGGAGTGACCGATTGGAATAGAACCAAATTTGTTGCTGTTATTTAAAAGCACACATTTCAGACTACGTTTTGAACTGTCGGTAAAAAGACGCCACTCATCTGGGCTGTAATCCGACAGACCAATTTTCTTCAATAAGTTGCTGATGCCATTACAGAATACTAGGTTGTTGTCTTCGGTAAAGAATGGCAGCAAATCCTTTTCTCTGTTTCTATAAATTGTAATTTTCGTTCCAGGCTGAAGTGCATTCTTTTCCTTTAGTCTGGACGCAAGCAATTCAGAGGACTCTTTGGAAAGTTTTAAGTCCCTGGTCAGATCACTCAACTCTTTTTGGTCAAAACGTTCACTGTGTGAAGTTGATTGGAAATCACTGTCACTGCCCCCACTTTCTTCACTTTCGTCATCTTGTCCGATATTGGACATGCAAGTGTCATCGTCTGAGAGCTGAGGTAGTTCGCGAAAAGGTGGAACTGGTACAATATCCGAATGCGGAACAGGTCTCCTGGCTGAAGGTATATCAGGGTAAGACAACTTGTGACGATTATTTCGATTGATGCCTATGATATTAACCATACAAAAGTAACAGTCGTCGAAGTGGTTTATCTGTTCCCTCCAAACCATCGGTACACCAAATTTCAGGCAGCTTCTCTTTCCAATTGTCCAGTGGCGCAATTGTTCAATACAAGTTTTGCATACTGTATGAGGAGCCCATTGCTTATCTTGATCTCCAAGTTTGACACCAAAATAACCTACATATGCTCTTTTTACAAACTCAGAAATCGGTTTCCTGTTTGCTTTTAGTGTGTATTCCCCACAAATGTAGCAGAATATGTCTGGATGGTTAATGCAGCTCCGTCTGGAAGTAGCCATAACCTTAAGGATGTTCGCATCTGAGGAATTAAATGACTAACCTAAAAAATAGTAAGAACATGTAGTTATTTAATGCTCACATTCACAGATTGTTCTTGCGACCAACTCTTAATATGCCCTAAGACGACTGCGGCTGCTCTAGCTTTCAGGAGGCGGTTTATATAGGCTATAAATGCTGACTTCAGCATAATCTATTTACATAGTTCGAAACCATGAAACGCTGTATAAGCACAAATAAATTCTAAATGAGGCCATGAATTTAGTGCTGAGTAAGCTGTAGGCTACGGAATAGTTATTTCGTTGAATCAGCAATATCTCAGCACGCGGCAAGATATGCTGATTTGACATTATAAGGATGTAGGCATTATATGAATCAGCAAGAATTATAATTAGCCATAAATAAAGCTTATTATGACATTTTAGTTTGCCAAAGACATCGTTTAAAGAGTGGACTGAGTTTTCTTTACAAAATCGACGATATCTCAGAAACTAGACCTGATGCACTCAATCCAATGACATTTTCTGAATCAGCGCCCAAAATTACCCAAAGAACAGGTCTAAAACCGAAGGCAACAAGAAAAAAAAATTTTCTGTTGGCCAGTGTAATTATTTAACGACATCTTGTGGCTGCCAGTGCCATTAACGTCGACAATTACGCAATAGACAACTCCATAACATCAATGAAATGAGGGTTATATATAATTTGCAGAATAGTGTGATTTACAGGTGTCTTAAGTTTAACATACTATCACAAACAGAATCGAGCGCTTAACGGCTTATGGCTGCGGGGGCCGTTGATATCGACGTTTCCTAACGTTTCTAGTCTAATCAGATTGAGAAAAACGGGGCATCTATTACGTTCAAAAGCAAATTAGAGCTGTTAAAACTCTAAACGCAGCCTAATATAATCAGTATTCATTATTAGTGTCTAGGACTTCTTACGGCTGCCGGGACCGTTGACGTCGACCCTGCTTTACCTTCCTAGACCCTTCTTTTCTGTACATTTTATTCATTTAAAGCATCGATTTACAAGGCAGGCCATATCCGCTAACGATTTGACGCCAGATAAGTTACGGAAGACGTCATCGACCCTGTCGGCGGTGTACGATATGCCTAGAGGTACAACGGAAGTTTGTTTATGCTGAGACACATTTAAATCATATTTAAGAAACTTATATATTCCTCAGTTTCGAAATATCGCTGTGTACCTTTCACTTCCGAGGTGACGGATAAGGTCGATGTAAACGGCTTTGACAGCCGTAAGATGTCACAAGAGACCCTTTGCAGCTGTCGTAATTTGTACGTTACTTGTTGGGATGGTATGACTCCAACACAGTTCTAAGTCCTGATCCAACCACATCTACACCTCATCTCGATAGAGGCTGAACTGGTCGTTCCGTACCTTCTCTGCCTCGTTGTGGCCATTCTCTTAAATAAACATTCAGGATTGGTCGCTTCTTTAAGGACGTCAGCACCGTAAACCTCTGTCTGTGGATCGTAATCTGCCGCTTTGGACGATCGCCGGAGGGACAACGTCCTAAGGATGACCTTTGCTCAGAACAGTATTAACTCTTTTACCTGCGATAATTGTTGCCTTCTCTACTACGGGCTTTCTCTTCACATCAGTTCGTAACTGCGGAACTACTGCCGTTAATTCTAGGCGCAAGTCGTTCTCTAAGTTCGCGGGACAAGGAAGTCGTATGGAAAGTCTTTCGTGCAGGGAACAGTTAGAACACATATGACGATGGATACATTTTCCCCATTAACAGTTTCAAGTCTTGGGAGTTCACAGTTCACAGCAGACGGGCAGGAAGCTGTTGGTAGGTAACCCAGTTTCAAACTAAGTAGTCTGTTTCCGTGTCTTCTCGGATTTCCCTTTAGCATTTGCGACCAGATTCTACTCGTATTTAGACATGCACATCGATTTTGCTTAGCAGCAACCGTCGATTGATGTTTTGAGCATTGTCACAGTGGCGCTATAGAATTTCTTCGATTAAATTTATTTATTTAAGCTAAAAGGCAGCAGAGTTTGAAGGATAATCGTTGTGTGAATCATTGGGATCCTTTCGAAGGACATTGTTACACTAGTAGTCTTACAGTCCATTTTCTAACAAATTCTTATGGCCGCCAGGGCCTCTTCTCATCGACCGTACCTCACATTGACGACAATTACAGAATGTAACTGGTGATATGTTTGCTGTCTCATGACGAAGATTATTTGCTAATTAACTGATTGCCGCCTAGTTATATAACTGTCGTTGCTGTGTACAGATGACTAACGATTTACATGTATATATAACGCCTTGTCAAGGTGTGTGTGTACGTGTGTATGTGTAGGTGTCCATGGATGTATATATATATGTGCGTATGTATGTATATGCATGTATGAAGGTGTGTGTTCGCATGCAGACCATAGACTATAGTTAAGACACAAAAGCGCTCAATAAAAGAAAATGAATCCAAATAGTTATTACATCAAATGAAATAACATCAAATGAAATAACATCAGATTACTTAATATATAAATATAATAAGCGTGTAACTAGACTGATTTTATTCAAAGGTCTTGGCACTTAACGACTGCAAACAAACATCCTCTTCCCCAAGTTTATTTTTGGTGAAATTAAACACCTTTTAAAAAGAGTAACCTTTTGCATCATAAGCCCGCCCATGACCGTAACTCCGCCACTGCATTCTTTTGGCGATAAAGGAGAAGGGCGACGTCAACGGCCTTTGATGCCATAAGATGTCGTTAAACTGAGGAACTACTTACTAATCTCTGTTCACTTTTAGAAACAGTTGGTAGCATTGGGTCGATGTTAACTGCCATGACAGTCGTAAGATGTCAATAAACTTTGTGCAGAGGACGCGATCTGAAGGTTCCTTGGCGTGGCAATGGGGTGACTCCAACGCACTTCTAAGCCCTGAGCCACCTACTTCTCTGCCCCTTCTACTTTCGACGTCAGTAACCTGTTCCTGTGTCTTCTCGGATTTTCCTTTAACATTCGTGACCGGACTCACCCCGTATTTCGGATGCTCATCGATTTTGCTTTGCATCAATCATCGATTGATGTTTTGACCATTAATAAAGTGGCGCTGTAGAAATTCTCCGATTAGACTGATTTCGATAAGTAAAAGGCAACAGAGTTTGGAGGGAATTCGTTGTATGAATCAGGGGAGATCCTTTCCAACGGCATAGTTACGTATAAGTCTTTGTGTCCAGTTTCAAACAACTTCTTTTGGTCGCCAGGGCCGTTCTTGTCGACCGTACCTAACACTGACGACAGTTACAGAAAGCAACTTGTGAGATGTGTGTAAGGGATGTTTAACGACGCTGCGTCCTAACGAATGTCATCAGCATCGGCCTTCTCCTTTTTCCAAGGCTTTGGACTGGCACCACCCGACTAAAATCAGTGTAAGAGTTAATTGCGTGCAAATTTTATTCATTTATTTAACAAGAGAGGAACTCGTTTTAAAGATATTTAATACAGCTGAGAATTTTGTAGAATTATTCAGTATTTAATGGCATCTTTTGGCAGCCAGAGCCGTTAACGTCGACTTAACTTTATATCTGGAAACCTGACCAGCATGCAATTCAAATTAAACAAAATAGGTTTATATACGTCGTAGTAAGCGAATTAAAGGCGTAGTATAATTTTTTTGATCTCTCTGCAGAACGCGATTGCCCCAAGTGATTGAAAGAAGTGTAAACCGAAGCTTTATATTTAACATTTATATTTATATTGTATGCAGTAAATTATATCTATATTATATGCAGTATTTTATATTTATGTTATATGCAGTAATTCGTCGTGACTTTGTGGTTGGTAGTAGAAGTTTCCAAAGTTTAGTGACATCTTATGGTATCAAAGGCCGTTGATGTCGCCCTCCTCCATTATCCAGGCTTCGAACTGGCACCACCCGATTAAAGGCAGTTGAAGAGTTTGCAATCGATTGAATGAAAATGTGCGATAGCGACATCTTTTGGCAGCCGGGGCCGTTGCCGTCTACATGCGAACATACATGAATGCATACATACTTGCATACACACATGTACATACATACATACATACATACTTACATACATTAGAACACTTTGAAATGCTCTTCAAATCCCAAATTATACACCAAGAACATTGTTTTCATTAAATTGGTTATTGGCTGAACACGGATATGTTGTTGAAACATAAATGGTGTTTCTTTTGTCTGATGTTTGAACTGAAAATAATCGGATTCATTTGTTCTGTGAGTTGTTGTGGTGTATGATAGAACATCATCGGAATCAAGATGACGATTATCATTGTCGATTAAATTGGTTTAAAACTCTCTTTGTGAAGGATTTCTTTGAGAATAATTTATATCTGATCATTGATTTAGCATCTGTTAGGAATCTCTCTGTGGAAACTCTCTCTCGGTTCTAACATTGGCCAACAGAAAAATTTTTTTTTCTTGTTGCCTTCGGTTTTAGACCTTTTCTTGGGGTAATTTTGGGCGCTGATTCAGAAAATGTCATTGGATTGAGTGCATCAGGTCTAGTTTCTGAGATATCGTCGATTTTGGATGGTCAAGGTGAGAATCCGCCGACAGAGGGACTTGATCAGTGTCTACATTAGAGGAAGACAGCGATTGATTCTGACTGAGGGCTATGCCCGGCGCCGCTGGTGGAGCAAGCGTCGAAAGGGGCGGTTTGTGCGACCCTGGACAAAGGTTGTTCCTTGGGCCGTGTTTGTGAAGAAGGCCGTCGACAAGGTGCAACTGTCTAGTAGCCTTGCAAACGCTACAGATTCCCTTGGCCTTCTGCGTTGTTTGTGATAACGGCCATGGTTGAGTGACAAATTCAGCCGTTTGACTGCCTGAGTGAGGATAGGGACTCGCTCGGCGACGACGCGATGAATGGCGGCGTTGCGAAAAGTTTCTGAATCCTTAGAAGGTCTTTGAATCATTGCAGAGTGATACCAAACAGCCGTTAGACATATGTTAGAAATATGATCGGCCTTTAACAGAACAATATGTTGCCATGACGATTGTGACGTCGTTGGCCATTTGAATGTAGTTTCCGGCTTGCTGCCGACAATTTTGAAAGGCGCGACATCCCTAAAGATGGAAAAAATTATCAAACCCTGATATGTTGTGTCCTGAACCAGTTGCCGTTGACGGATGAAATTCTCGGAGTCAGGAGGCGTAGACAGAATAAGTTAAGTAGAAATCCTGCTCTAACGCTGATTGAAACTCGATATATTACCGTAAAACGCTATCTCTTTAAAAATTTTCCGTACTGCGCGGTCAACTGATGACGTCACTAATAATAATAATAATAATAATGGAACAATCCGCGTCAAGGCGCCAAATCGCCCTTTGTCGGCTTACTCTGCGGTGATGTCCTTTCTCAAGGTGATGACATTCGTGGGGCCAGAAGGACCTGTCGGGAGCCATAGATTTGTTTATTAGGCCTCTCTACTGTAGTCTAAAGTGCAATCTATGAATAAATTAAAATAGAAAGGACATCGTAGGGTCATTTGTATGGTTACAGTTACGACACAGGTTCGCACAAATATATTGAAAATTGAGAGGATCGAATGAGGGGCCAAATGAATTCTGGCTCCCCAGGTTTCCAAGTTGAGGCATGCGCAATGGCAGAGTAGCTTAAAATTTAATTTAGGTGTATACGGTTACTGTGGTAGAATATTAGCAGATACTGTTAAGGAACATCACACGTTAAGCTGTTTGCAATTATTTAATTCTAATGGCTCAGTTATGTAATTCTGTCATCACTACGGGGATGCGCTATATATAGTCTAGTGGTTAGCGTGCTGGAATTAAAACCCAGAGGACGGGATTTCAAATTCCAGCAAGTGAAGGAAGATATTTCGAAATTTCTGCCTCACTTGAACCCACTAACGAACTCGGCTATAAAATGAATGCAGTGGTCGTACACTTTCGGTAGGAATATCAGGCATCGTGGAGAGAACTGGTTCCCAGGCTTTATATGCCAGGGATAAGACATATCAAGTCGCAAACACTTAACACATGTGGCTGTCTCAAGGGACTATTGTTCTTCGTCTGCTTTTTACTGGTAATCGCTTAGTATCTGGCTGTCTCACCCCTCTGGAATAAACTCCAGCCAGAATTACGGCAATTATCTGAGCCCCAATCATATAAATTCGCTGTCAGGGCCGAAGGAGGCTCAGGAATTTATGCTTCACTGAAGCACCTATCGAACTCGGCTAAAAATGAGTACACTGACCGCACACTGTTGGCAGGAAGATCAGGCGGTGAGGTAGAGAACTGGCCACACGCCCTCATGTGCGAGCTAAGAAAAATGAAGTCGCTAACACTTCCTAGCCATGGCTGCCTGTTTGGTAAATCTTACGGGACTATTCATTTTCTTTTCCTCCGTCTTCTCTTCCTCCCCTCATTTTTCTTCATATCAGCTCAAACTCTGCACATCTTTCAAATTTTGCGCTAGTCTGTCATTCAAAACTGAAAATTCTCGTCAACAATTCTTATTCAGATTCCTTCTTGTCTCTCTCGCTGCTCTAAATCTAAACACACACAACCGAACTTGAACTTAGCTGCCTACCCACTTTCTTTTGACTGAGCGCTTGTGAATAAACTGATTCACGCGACTTAACTTTCTTATGAATTGAAAAATTACGTAGATTACGATTATATACTAGTGGTTGTGATGAAGGGTTCATTGCTTTCCTATTTTATTCGCTGTTAATCGATAAATGTCGTATGATTTCCTGGCTTTAGCTTAGCATTTTTACTTACATTTTAGCACATGTCCGATATTTATACAGGCTTTATAAAATTCTGTCTGAATACTTGCCAACACTTTTCTTTAACTGTTCTCTGCATATGCTGATAGACGTTGTCTTATTACTTTCAGAAGAAGACGATGAAAGTGCTAAACAACTGAAGACATCTATAAGGCTGCTAGATGCACTGAGCTTCTGAATCTTTTCAAGATCCGTTTGCGATTGACACCAGGCACGAATGCCAGCTTTCTCTATCTGGCAGACATTTAAGGATTTCTATATCGTCATCCTTTAGTTGACTGATAAGTTTATCCATTTGATGTGATCTTGGTTTAGTTTTGTCTCGAAAGTCGTTGAATCTCTGGCCCCATCCCTTTGGTGTGACTCGATCAAAATGTTTGCCTTTAACGAAACTACACTAGAAATGTCAATAATAATTTCAGCAGCTAGTCTCTTAACCATAGCATACACGTTTCGTCTATATATCTTGTATAATTGACAGCAGCATTTGCAAGGCAAGCAGCAGAACAGATCTGCTAACAGCCTGCTACTTTTAAACTGTCAAAGAATCAGAGACGTAAAAAATAGTACTTATACCAGCGTTCAGCAGTAAGTAAAGTAATTCGAGGTCATGAATACAAATAATACAAGCAAATCGCACCATTTATTTTAACAGAAGAGTAGCACACATTCAGAATGCTTTTAGAAATATAGAAATGTATTACTGGGTAAACATAACACTGGCCAACAGAAAAATTTTTTTCTTGTTGCCTTCGGTTTTAGACCTTTTCTTGGGGTAATTTTGGGCGCTGATTCAGAAAATGTCATTGGATTGAGTGCATCAGGTTTAGTTTCTGAGATATCGTCGATTTTGTAAAGAAAACCCAGTCCACTCTTTAAACGATGTCTTTGACAAAACAAAAATGTCATAATAAGCTTTATTTATGGCTAATTATAATTCTTGCTGATTCATATAATGCCTACATCCTTATAATGTCAAATCAGCATATCTTGCCGCGTGCTGAGATATTGCTGATTCAACGAAATAACTATTCCGTAGCCTACAGCTTACTCAGCACTAAATTCATGGCCTCATTTAGAATTTATTTGTGCTTTTACAGCGTTTCATGGTTTCGAACTATGTAAATAGATTATGCTGAAGTCAGCATTTATAGCCTATATAAACCGCCTCCTGAAAGCTAGAGCAGCCGCAGTCGTCTTAGGGCATATTAAGAGTTGGTCGCAAGAACAATCTGTGAATGTGAGCATTAAATAACTACATGTTCTTACTATATTTTAGGTTAGTCATTTAATTCCTCAGATGCGAACATCCTTAAGGTTATGGCTACTTCCAGACGGAGCTGCATTAACCATCCAGACATATTCTGCTACATTTGTGGGGAATACACACTAAAAGCAAACAGGAAACCGATTTCTGAGTTTATAAAAAGAGCATATGTAGGTTATTTTGGTGTCAAACTTGGAGATCAAGATAAGCAATGGGCTCCTCATACAGGATGCAAAACTTGTATTGAACAATTGCGCCACTGGACAATTGGAAAGAGAAGCTGCCTGAAATTTGGTGTACCGATGGTTTGGAGGGAACAGATAAACCACTTCGACGACTGTTACTTTTGTATGGTTAATATCATAGGCATCAATCGAAATAATCGTCACAAGTTGTCTTACCCTGATATACCTTCAGCCAGGAGACCTGTTCCGCATTCGGATATTGTACCAGTTCCACCTTTTCGCGAACTACCTCAGCTCTCAGACGATGACACTTGCATGTCCAATATCTGACAAGATGACGAAAGTGAAGAAAGTGGGGGCAGTGACAGTGATTTCCAATCAACTTCACACAGTGAACGTTTTGACCAAAAAGAGTTGAGTGATCTGATCAGGGACTTAAATCTTTCCAAAGAGTCCTCTGAATTGCTTGCGTCCAGACTAAAGGAAAAGAATGCACTTCAGCCTGGAACGAAAATTACAATTTATAGAAACAGAGAAAAGGATTTGCTGCCATTCTTTACCGAAGACAACAACCTAGTATTCTGTAATGACATCAGCAACTTATTGAAGAAAATTGGTCTGTCGGATTACAGCCCAGATGAGTGGCGTCTTTTTACCGACAGTTCAAAACGTAGTCTGAAATGTGTGCTTTTAAATAACGGCAACAAATTTGGTTCTATTCCAATCGGTCACTCCACCAGGATGAAAGAAGAGTACAATGCCATCTCTTTAGTACTGGAAAAGATAAAATACAAAGAACATCAATGGGTAATTTGTGTAGACTTGAAGATGGTAAATTTCCTCCTTGGTCAACAAAGTGGCTACACAAAGTATCCCTGCTTTTTGTGTCTTTGGGACAGTAGAGCCAAGCATGAACATTGGACAAGAAAAGATTGGCCTTCGAGGAAAGACATGGTGGTTGGAGCTCAAAATGTAATCAAGGAATCTTTGGTGGCACGAGATAGGATCATACTGCCACCACTACATATAAAGCTAGGCCTGATGAAACAATTTGTCAGGGCTTTGAATAAAGAAGGTTCATGCTTCGAATACATAGTACACAAGTTACCAGGAATTACAATGGAAAAATTGAAGGCTGGAATCTTCGATGGTCCACAGATCAGGCAACTTATGAATGACCCACTTTTCATACCATCAATGAATGAAATCGAATCTTGTGCCTGGTCTTCCTTTGTTCTTGTAACTAAAAATTTTCTTGGCAACAAGAAGGCAGACAATTATGCACAACTAGTAGAGGATATGCTTCTTCATTTCAACAAGCTTGGCTGCAACATGAGCATTAAAGTCCATTATCTCCACAGTCACTTAGATCGCTTTCCAGAGAATCTTGGTGACTTCAGCGAAGAGCAAGGTGAAAGATTTCACCAAGACATCAAAACAATGGAAAATCGATATCAAGGAAGATGGGATGCACACATGATGGCAGACTATTGCTGGAATATTATGCACGATTGTTCCGGCAGATGCCACACTCGGAAATCGTACAAAAGGAGCTTCTTCGGTGTCGAATGACTTGAAATTTTTATAACAAACTTGTTCTGTTTGGTATCATATAAGTACAGTTTCAGGTACTGCCATTTTCTTTTAAGTATTTGTATTATTATGTTTATTTAGTGTATCGCATAATAAATTGAGCACTACATAATTATAGCTATAGCCTTATGTTTTATGGGCGAGCAGAGGCAAGGACTGGTATATGGCATAATGTTCTATATCTCGAAAACTAGACCTGCTGGGAGAAAACTGGTGCCTTTTCTGGAATCAGCAGGTCAAATATACCCAGAAACAGTTCTAACATTTGAGGCAACAAATTATGTGTTGGCCAGTGTAATCAGTGTTGGAGTTTTAGAAGGTTTGGATAGATGCACTGCAGTAATCCTCCAAAGGAACCTAAATGTAAAGCTTGGCTTCTGATCAAAGGCAAAATCACAGTAGAATCAAACTTTTCTTGCAATATAGATGAACTGGAAACGATAGTTTCTCCTGTTGTCAAACGATGCACATGATGCTGGAAGGAATTTGATCCACGGAAGAGGGTTAAAGTTACATTCGGAAACCCTGTGCTCTACTGGGTTCAAAATAATTGATTGATTGATTGACTGACTCTTTTATTGATCTGAAATTCAACATATCAGGTTACACATAAAACGTACAGTTTGCCAGGATACAAAAGGCAAACCCAGAAGGGACCAGGGTCCCGCTTAAATAGGGTCACCTATTAACATCAGTAACGTAAGATGGCAATCGAAATGTAAACAAAGCAAGTACATTATGTAAGCAAGCTAAATAAGTTATGTACAATTTGTACATAAATGAAACTGAAAATAAAACTATATACAAGTCCAGTGCATTAGACAGTCCTATAGGAAACTCAGAACAAGAAGCAAAACTAATAATTTATATGAACAGTTCAGTTAGCAGTTACATAGTGACGCATCTGCCTTTTAAACAATTTCAAACTTGACAACATACGAATGCTCATTGGTAAGGCATTCCAGATTGAAGGACCAGCACATTTAATATTGAATAATCGAGTGTTGGTGCGAGCAAAACTGCCTTAATAGTAACCCTGAGTCCTAGTAAAATATGAGTGATGATCGGTGATGTTGAAGTAGCCATCAAACTTCGGTGGCAATAATTTACGTTGATATTGATGCATGTGTCATAGTTTTGGTTTCTGCCACCAACTATGGTAGTGTTTAGATTCTGTTTCGCATTGTACCTTTACATCGTTTATTAGAGATTCACTTTCAACCAGTGTTCGCAGTAACGCGAGCGAGATTCTAGCTCAGTTTCGGAGCAAGGACTTAGTCTGCGACGAACTTTAGACTACTCTACCCATAACGATTACTGTAGCGCCAGAAGACGCTAGCCTATCTTCTCTACATTCTGCTACGACCTTTCTGCATGACGTCTGAACTCCGACTGCTTCTCGATGTACTGCTCTCTCTGACGAGACTCACATGCAGTTCTCCCAGTCTGCACCTTCATCTTGGTCGAACGGCCGAGCTGTCCTCCTCTTCTGGTCTTCTCTGCGGATTGACTGACTGACCTCTGTGTGCAGTCTGCGAGCTCTTTTCTACCTGAATCCTCTGAACTCTGGGCGCATTCCTTCTGGGCCGGTCAGTACCCAAGACCCGAGCTGACATCAGCTGTCGTGTGCCTTTTGGTTCTGATTCTCCGAAGTCGATTGTATAGCTGTGGACATCCATCTGGCTATCACGTGGACCTCTCGTGCTTAGCTGCAAAGCCCCCTGATGTACCTGGAGATTGCTTGCTACCTGTGGATTGCTCAGCTTACCCCAGCGGAATCCTTTTGACTAAGCTACACCCCTGCTGCATTCCATAGATCACCTGCATTGCTACCAACAATAGCCCTTCCACACAGTGTAACTTGCGGCCCGTCCGTTTCTAAGAATCTGACCTCTGTAGCTTAGGGCTACTGGCTAGCTGTCTTGCTGCTCTGAACTAAGGTCCTAATAAATCATTCGCCTCACTGCCTACGCACTGGCCAGCAACGACTACTGAGTAAGTCTGGTAATCTACTGACGACTACTACTACTTTACTTACTTACAAATATACCTGAACTAGCTCGGTTATACATGTACACTGAAATTTGAAACTTTTTAATGAAATTATTTTTTAATATTTAGATTGACAAATCAGTTTTGAATATCCTCAATGACCCTTCAATGACTGTTAACATGTTCTGTTCAATCTAGTAACTTCTGTAGCGCCGGTTATTATACTGTACAAGTCATCATTCGATGGTCATTAAAAGTTAAACTTGAGTCAGTCTTGAAAAAGCGATAGATCAGATAATCCAGAAATCGCTCAGGTGGATAAGCAAGTCGAAAAAACCCTTGAAGGGTTGAAAAAGATGCTTAAATAAGCCTACGTGTTGTCATACCTGACGATACATATGTGCGAGTATATCAGACAGCGACAGCTGGACATTGTGGGTATTATGCTGGCAAGCACAATGAAGTTTAGCCAAGTCAAACACAATCGGATATGAATACCAGATGTTCATCCTTGCATTAACACTTAATGGTTGAAGACCTATCTTTTCCAAGTACCTGCGATGTTGAGGTGAGTTCGTAAGTTAGCGCTATATAATTAACGATGAAAGCAATGGATAGGTGTCCTGTTGGATAGCTGCTGCCGACGTGTTTGCACTCCTTGAACCCTGTGACCACGGTGCTAGTGAGTGTCTTTGGAGTTAGATACGTCAGTGTTACTCTGCAGTGCAAAGGTTGGACTCGTGATTGACCCTACTTACATCATTTGGTGCCAATGTTGCTTGTATTGTACAGTATATGAATTGGAACCTTCTTATTAACGCAACAGAGCATTTGCTTTTAACAGCCCTACTTATGGCAGCCGGTGTATGGCTGGGGCTAACTTTTCCCCTTTAGCCAGTTTTGCTGATTCTATTGGTTTTGCTTAAACCAAGCGGCGGTTTTAACAGACATTTAAGCTGAGAGAAACTCTTTCGAGGTCAAACCTAATAGGCATGTGTGCAATTTTTAAGGGCCACTGCAGTCACACTATTCAACCTATTTGCTGACAGCTAATCTAGGGCCGTCACTGTTAGGCCTTCGTTCTTTCAGATCATCTAATTATATAAAGCCTCGTTGCGATATCAGTAGATTGCCTTTGAAGGCTTTGAGAGGACTGGGAGAGACAGAGGAAGCGATGAAGGGATGGGAATGGCTGCTTAAAGATTTCAGAGTAACCAATTGTATGACTAAATCAGAAATATAGACAAACAAAGGAAGCTGATAACAGTTTATCTGGGTCACAGGCCTCAATAAAACATGAAGTGTTTTCAGGTCTGTGACTTCAAAGCATGGCAGCCCATCCTTCTCTCCAACCAACTTGGTTAGGCTCACCAGAGAGGCTGGCGAACTTTTATATACGACATTTCGTGACGTCTATGTTGTGACTAGGGAAGGGTCTTTGTAAACAGCAAGTTTTAAATCTACTTGTTAAGTAGAATCGGTGTTTGTTAGTAAACTGTCATGGAATTCGTGACACTCCACTGAACGATTTCATGCGAGTTCACATGGCGACGTGTCTTCTCTTTGCCCAGGATAGACAGTCAGATCGGTATAATAGGTCACTTACGGCGAATTGATATTGTGCTGATTCAGGCAAGAATTGGTATTTGTTTGATGAAACTCGTTCAGCTGCGGTTTAGAACATTCGCATTAAAGGCTATCGACGTCTGAATCATTTGTGTTGGGTCTAAATAAGGATGGCGGCGCAGTTTTGAGACTAGGGTGGGGCATTGGCGGCCCCGCTAGACGCCCAAAATTTCATCGACCCTTTTTAGTCATCGATGCTTTAGACGATTGTTTTATCAAAATTTCGAAATGTCTTACGATTCTTTCCCCATCACGGTTTATCCCGTGATCACCCATCAGTTAGTGAAATTCTGTTGCTTCCCCTTTCCTACCCAACAGTCCTCCGAAGAGCTTTTAGTCCAGCCGGAAAATAACACAAAAAATGGCATGGATAAACAGACACGCCTTGTTGGCTTTCGTTTAGGGCCTGAAGCATAGACTTTGCAAGGCGGTCAAGTGGACGACATTTTGAACCGTACATTCCCTATTTTGTTGATAAATTCAGTGACTTCTTTTGCTAGTTTTCTCGCGGCGGGTAAGAAGTTCTTTTAGTGCTTGAGTAAGGAAAGAAGTTACTGATCGTCGATGAGATAGACTGTTAGGCCTTCGTTCTTTCAGATCATCTAATTATATAAAGCCTCGTTGCGATATCAGTAGATTGCCTTTGAAGGCTTTGAGAGGACTGGGAGAGACAGAGGAAGCGATGAAGGGATGGGAATGGCTGCTTAAAGATTTCAGAGTAACCAATTGTATGACTAAATCAGAAATATAGACAAACAAAGGAAGCTGAATGTTTCTTGAACCATTTCGAAGCAAAAGAGTTCGAATTTTCAACGGAAGATTGTTCCAGAAGTTCGGTCCAAACACGAGAAAACGTGGTGTGCCTTAGCCGTCGTACGGTTGCGAGGGAATGTCAGATCTCCATGGGCTGACGAACGCAGCGTTTGTCAGCCCGGCTGGCTCGCGACAGGAATAAGAGGCGCCCTGGTGTATTCTGGGGTCGAGCTATCGAGGTATATGAGAAGAATCTTGAATTCTTTGCTCAACCGGGAGCCAATGCAGTATATCTCGCATATATTTCGAGAGATGCGAAAATTTTGGCAAATTGACCACGATTCGGGCGGCGCAGTTAAGGACAGGCTGAAGCTGGCGAATCAGAAACTTTGCCAGGCATGGAAGGACTGCACTACAATGATCCAGGCGAGTTACGATGAAAGAGAGAACAAGGGTCATTGCTGCTGGCATTATTGATTACGAGGAATGACTCTATCTGGCGCCTTTCGTAAAAGCAGGGCCTGCAGAGCGAGTTGACATGGACCACCATCAACAGGTCTTCATCCAGAAGCACTCATAGGTCCCGGAAGACATATAGTGGTTCCCATCTCTGGAATGCCGCCGCTATCATCTCCATGTCTATCTTTGATCGCATCTGTTGGGAGCCGAGTAGAGTACAAAGTCTTATCCCTCACCTACAACACACTTCAATCCTCCCAACCCTCCTATCTTCGTCAATTATTTACTATCCAACCACTCCGTTCAAACCGCTCCTCATCTGTTCTAACACTTCTTCGCCCTCCCATCACCTCATCCTTAAAATTTGGAAATCGCTCCATAGCCATAGCTACCCCACCACTTTGGAATAAACTCCCGCCAGAATTGCGACAGTTGTCTGGTCAATCATACGAACTCACCAACACTTCACCTTTTCAGTTTCTGGGCCGGCCTTTCACTCAAGACTGAAAACACTTCTTTTCCAGAAATCTTATCCTGATTCTTCCTCTTCCCCTTATCTCTCTTCTCGCTTCAATTTCAAACAGCATCCACCGTAGCCGTGCGACTGTCTGAGTGCCTGACTCGTGGATCTTGACCCTTTTGCCTATCGATTTTGTTTTGACTGAGCGCCTGTGAATAAGCTGGTTCCCGCGACTTAGCTTTCGTTGAGCGCTGTCGTAATCTCGAGATTACGATTACGATTACATGAATTGCTTTTTTGCGGCATTCAGACGTGGCCGATTCAAATACATCCAAATATGTACCTTCGTCGCAATGGTCTGTATCTTTAATGAACAACCGACTTTTCCATTAGGCATTGTCTGTATTATCTGTATTATTGGTCACCTTGTTTTAATTTAACATATTCCCATCTTTCAGAATTATTCTGCTATAGAAAAGTGGCAGTAAATAATTGTTGATCTGAATTGAAAAGATGGCTTTTGTTTTTTTGTTTTCAGAAATTAGAAGCAGTTGCTTCTGGAAACGCAGACAACGTGTCCTGTGAAAAGAAAGAATTGTTACTGACCAGTTGAATGTTGAGACTCAGTGACAGGAAGAAACTGCGATGTCTTCTATTTCTTACTTTCGCGAACTCCAGAGGATACTGGTGAGTGTCTGTTTGTTTATTTTAAATTCCAGTTACTGGTCTTAAACTGGAGAGACTTTGTGTTGATACCGGCTGATTCAACTTTCAGCATCTAGAATCTACCAAATACGTTGATGTTGATTATACGTAGTTTAGCTTTTAGATTGACCTGGTGGAAGTTGATTCTTGTCATCAACCTATGACTATAAGTCATAGGGTGATGTTGATCTTAGTAGGCATATGCTGGAATATAGTAAGAAATAAACAATCAGAAAACTTCTCTAGTGGCACTCTAATGATGCTTGAGTTGATGGTCACTCTCAAGCAAATTGGAGTGCAAGCCAAATTCCAGGATGAGTCTGGTCAAAAGCCGAGAGGGGAATCCGATAAGACACAGACACAGGCTACATGGATGAAATGAGTTCAGGAAGAGATGAGTTGTTAGACGAAATCTGATGGCCAATACAGATTATTCTGACCTAACGTTTGCCAACTGACAGTTCGAATGTTGCCCTTGTCCCTAGAACAATCACATTAAGACAACCAGTAGAGGATTCTACTGGTTGAGTAGAAGTCTCTGGAGTCAGTATAGAGTGAGGATGGTGACGTTGGCTTTAATGTGCGGCTTCTATATTAATAGCCCGGTCTTGAAAGTTATTCGCTAGACTAAGTTTAGACTAACTGGGCAAACTTAAGGAAATATTGTGCATTCATTCTTTTCATTCATTCAGAACATTTATATAGCGTTCCTTCAAGTAATATATTCAGAGGCGCTCCCAGCCCAGCTCCGGCGAAAGAGTTTTTAGCTGTTGGCGAAAATTGTATTTAGCATCCCTCGTTAGAATGACACGCAGATCAAGAGGGAGGCGATTCCACGTAGAGGACCCAACCACAGAGAAGGCGCGATGCTATGTTGTTGCAAAAGGAACAACAATTTTGTAAGAATATCTGCACATAGCTCTTACGGTGACTCTATGGCAATGCAATATAGCAACTGAATTGTTATTTAGACTAACAACATCATTGGAATAGACTTTTTAGTAAATTAATGTGTTAATTAATTAATTTATTTATGTTTTTATTTATTAATTAATTTTTTAATATGTTCGGCGATATCCTGTAACAGAGATCACAAATCAATGTTGTATTCTGATCAACAACCTTGAGAGGTTCTTAGTGCTAGGTAGAAATCAAGAAACATCTTTACACACTTCGGCGTCGGTCTCTGATGAGTGGCTTAAAAGTACGCTGCATTCCATGTAAACTGACATTCATAACCATCTGTGCTTAGATTAACTCAGATCCCAATCAACCTACGCTATGATTTAGCTTATTTAAGACCAAATCAACATATGCTAAGGTTAGGAATAGGGCAGAGTCAGGGTTTGGGTCAGGCTTGGAATTATGAATTCTAATTTCTTGTTCAAGATTCGCGTTTGCTGTTTTAAATTGTTATTTGTTATTCTAAGGGGTTAGTGTTAGGGTCGAGTCGGGTCGGGTTGATGAGGGTCAGGGTTAGGGTTATGAATTATAATTTCTTGGTCGATATTCTATTATATTGTTCTAAGTAGTAATTTTTGGTTGAAAATTATTGTTAGTGTTAGTGTTAGGTTCAGGGTCGGGTCGGTGAGGGTCGTGGTTAAAGTAAGGGTTGGGTTAGAGCTAGAGATTATGGACAATCCATTCTTCTTCTGTTCTTTTGTTGTTTGATTGTTGATTTATTTTGTGCAGTTCGAAATTTATTAGTTGTGGTTGCCAGAAGGTTTTTCAGGGCAGACATCTTGTTGTTTTCCGAACTTCCTGTCAGAGTCACTAGTTCTATGGGTGTTAGTACAATGTTAATAGCGGAATGACTGAGTTGGTTAAAGTGGTCTGCAATAGGAGTGTTCTGGAGACAGGCTGTGTTGGACTTGTCATTTGCGAACCAGTCTGTGTGTTTCACCTATGTGTATTGCTTGAAGCAGATGCAGGATACGAGGAAGCAGATAAAGTGGGTGCTTTTGCCATGTAATTCTGGGAGACTTGGAAAGATATGGAAGAACAACTGGTGCAGTTTGAGGACAAAGATACGCCTGTATGAAGCCTTAGAATTAAGTACACTACTATTAGGATCAGAAACTTGGCCAATGACGGTGGCAAACAAGAAATGACTGGAGGCAGCACATCATAATTGGGAAGGAGAATTCTGCACATTCCGTGGCGTGATAGGATATAAAATAAAACTATAAGGGAAAGGACGAGGCAAGAGGTTTCAGAGAATATCACGAGAAAGAGAAGACTGAAATGGATGGGAATGGTAATTCGTATGGACAGAGATAGACGAGCCAATCAAGCGACGAATTAGATTCCTGAAGGGTAACGGAGGAGGGAAAGACGAAGGAAGAACTGGCCAGAGACAATCATAGATGACTTTTGGTGTTTGTTGATGTCGTGGGATGAGGCAGGATGACTAGCGGTCGACAGAAATGAATGGAGAAGTTGCTTTGCCCGATGTACGGACATGTACAGGAAGGACTAAGTACTAAGTAAGTAAGTAAGTCCAGCGTTTAATGACATCTCTTTACGTCGGGCTTTGCGCGCATGTGGAGCATATCCTTCATGAGGAGAATAGAGACTGAACGAAAATGAGGAATACATAATGTAGAAAAATGCCATTTAAATTTTATCAACTGTGGCCTATATTATTACCCTGGCGTGTTATCACTGAGTTATTATTAATCATTATTACGATGGCGCTACAGCAGCATTATTTATAATTAGTATCCATGGTAATGTAGCAATGTAGTGTCAGAAAGTGAGAACAGGTCGGACGAGGGAAAGTAATTACATTATTTGTTTTTTAACGACATCTTGTGGCTGCCAAGAGCCGTTGACATCTACTTTCATGAAAGCGCGTGTGACCTAGCGATATAACTAAGATGAGAACTATATAACGTTGAATAAACCAATTTAAAGGTGTCCAAACAGATCCTAATGTTTTGGAGGATGGACTTCGAGCGACATCTTCTGGCTGCATTTTCGTTCTAGGCCAGTTGTAGTAGTAGTAGTTCCAATGCTTAACGAAATCTTATGGCATGAAAGGCCGTTGACGTTGCCTTCCTCTTTAGCCGGGCTTGGGACTGCTACTACCTGGCAAAAGGCGGTGCCGGTCAGCGACTTAGCGCAAATTGGGAATTTATAAAATGGAGAAGAGCGATATAAAGGTGTCTAAACTCGAACCTAAAGTTAAAAGTGCATCCAGGGTTTAATGATATCCTATGGTTGGCAAAAACGAACGAAGTGCAATGCAACTTTACTAGGGATCGTCCAGAAGGACTTCCAGAAGGGAGGGAGTTACCAGCAGCCTTTGATGTCATAAGATGTCGTTAGACATTGGAAATCGAAATGCGGACAACGGTTAGGGGGTTTAAGCCCAGTGCGGACATCGATATCTAAATTTGGTACATGGAGTCATTTCAGCCTGTCCCGGAAACACCAACTTAAGCCAAGCAGCAGACAGTCAACATTGTACCAGGTCTAGTTAGAACCCTTTAGCTGGATGCGGCCATAATAAGAACCCTAACCCCGTAGAACCGTTAACCGCGCAAGGTCAACAGGATAGACTAATCTAAGCCTTAGTACTCAGCTGGAATGCGGACTTTCGCACAGAGAATGGAGTGGGGTGGTAATGTTAAATGCAAACAAGAGAGGTGAAGAAATTCAGTGTAGGAAGTCTTGTATAGATGACTCCATATCTAGTCTCATCGCAATACAGTTTCTAACTGGGCCTCTTTTCAGACCTAGAGTTTTTTTTCTTGACAGGTTTTCCTGTTTTTCGTAAACGAAATATTGACACTCTTTTTAAAATTGGAACTTTAGCAATGAATGATCACCGACGATTACCTCCGCCACTGCCTTGTTTGGGGGTAGTGCCAGTCCCAAGCCTGGATAAAGTAGGATGGATACGCCCACGACCTTTGCTGCCATAAGATGTCGTTAAAAGTGTGTGGGCGTGTGTGTTTGTGTCAATTCAGAGGTTGGGATATATATGATTCGCGCCCTCTAACGGACTGGGCTGTAGAATAGGTACTGCAACTGTACACTATCAATGGGAACACGAAGAAGTGGCATTATCACCAGCCCTCGTACGCCGAGGCTGAACACATTATGCATATGAATGCCTCTTTTGAGTCGTAAGCTACTTCGCTTTTGTATTGAATTCAAATTCATTCACTAGATGACAACAGTAATTACATTAATCACATTTACTTGTTCTTCTACGCTGTTTATAAATTGTTGGTCCCATGAGTAAGATCTGCTCTATTGGAAAGGAGAAACTTGCAACACCTTGCTATCGCGTTTTCCGACTTTATGTAGTTCCCAATCGCGAGCTATATGTTTACTGTTGCTTAAATCTCAGGTAGGATCAATAGCGAAATTAAGAAAATCAGGTCTAGCTTTAGGAAAAGATCCTTTAATAGAAGTCAGACAGTTAAGGGATCGGACAGAATAGCCAAGTGACGAAAGGAAGGAGATTCGTTTTCTGAAATCCACAACAGATATTCATTAATAACAGTCAACTCTGCAGCATAAATGATTGAATTAATTATTACCCATTTTAAACTTTTTGTCAACAAGGAGACTAGAATACTGAAGGCTGCAGCTACACTTTTTCTGCCTTAGACTAATCTGTGCGTATATAGTGTAATGGTCGAACTTAGAGATTAACTCTAGTGCCATTAATCTCATATATTCAGGATTATCTTCACGTTTAATTACCAATTTTTTAAAACTTAAATCTTTTTCAAATTTATCAGAACTCCATGGTGTGAACGAAGGGTTGAAAATGGGTTGTATGAGAAATGAAGAAATCCAAAGAGCGTGTGTAAATGGATTGGTGTTTATTACCAGGAGTTCTATATTCATTAGTCCCATGTGATATTTGTTCCCTAGAATTTTGATGTCTATAATTGAAGGGAATTTTGGAGACATCTTAAATGGAGAGGAAGTTCACCGCACTCATTTTTAAGTGTTGATGTTGCCCCATAGCATAACCTTAGTGTCTCAGTCCGTCGTATGTAGCGATTAGCAGTTCCAGTGTTTAACGACATCTTATGGCATCAACGGCCGTTGCCGTCGCCCTCCTCCTTTATCCAGGCTTCGGACTGGCACTACCCCAAACAAGGCAGTGATGGAGTTTTTCCAAAAGTATTATAACGTATTTTATTTATAACGTAGGTTAAAGTGATTTAAAGGTGTCTAGTCGCCAAAACATATTTTATTAATTATTATTAATTAGCAACTTCTAATGCGCCAGTGTCTAATGCACAAGGCATCAACCGATGGCACACCAAAACCAAGCCACAATCAGGTCGATATCCAGGAGGTCAGTCCGCACGACAGAGAGGCAGCCTATGGTGGATAAGCAATTTGAAACAGGTAAGTTTTAAGTTGAGAACGAAATGACAGGAGCGACTGAGCAGAACGAACAGACACAGGGTGGGAATTCCAAAATTTTGGTCCATCAACCGAAAATGCTCGTTTACCAAGAACAGTTCTAGCCCAAGGTATGACAAGAGAAAGACAATCAGATGACCTTGCAGAATAATGGTAAGTCTGGGGAATAAGGATTGATTTCAGGTATTGTGGTTGGCCATAGTTCAATGTTTTATAAACCGTAAGTCCTAATTTGAAACAAATCCTTTGCTGAACAGGAAGCCAATGTAAATATTTAAGCACAGGCGTTATATGCTCATATTTAGAAGTATTTGTTATGGCTCTAGCCAAGGAGTTCTGAACTCTTTGGAGTTTCTGCATGTTTGATTTAGTGATACCAACAAGAATGGAGTTACAATAGTCAAGACGACTGGAGACCAATGCGTTAGCTAAGGATATTCTGGAAGACATGGGGACATAATGCCTAATTCTGCGTATGTCTCGAATATACATATATGATGACTTACAAATACCATTTACATAGTTTGTGAGGGACATGGTTGAATCAAAAACAACACCCAAGTCACGAGCAGTATCAGTCATCTCAATGAGTGAATCACCCAGTTTTACAGATTTAAGCCATTCGAATTTCTTAAGTTGCTGAGGAGTGCCAAGCAGTAGAAATTCAGTCTTCGAGGGGTTAAGGAGAAGTTTATTTGCTGCCATCCAAGACTGCAGCTCTTCAAAGGCATCAGACAACAGCTGCACAGACGAGTGACAAGTCAAACTGTCAAATGAGATGTAGATTTGGGTATCATCAGCATAGAAATGATATCCCAGTGAATGATTGTCTAGCAGAGTACCTAAAGGTGTGGTGTATAATGTAAACAAAAGAGGACCAAGTACAGAACCCTGCGGAACGCCACAAGTCAACGAGGCACTAGCTGAATAATGTCCATTTAAATATACAGATTGAGTGCGAGGGCTGAGGTTAGTAGCAAACCAGTGTAGGGCAGGACCAGAAACTCCAAACCAATGTTGAAGACGATGCAAAAGGAGAGAGTGGTCGACAGTATCAAAGGCAGCAGACAAATCAAGGAGAACAAGTGCAGTCACCTTACCCTTATCCATGGAACACATGATGTCATTATGGACAGCAAGCAGGGCAGATTCTGTTGAATGAAATTTACGGTAAGCAGACTGAAATGGAGAAATTAGTGGGTTGGAAGAAAGGTGAGCTTGCATACGATTCAAGACTACCCGTTCAAGAATTTTAGATATAAAATTCAAAGTTGAGATGGGTCTGTAATTAGACAGGTCACTTGGATCGAGAGAAGGTTTCTTTAGCAGAGGATGAACTATGGCATGAGCAAAACCAGAAGGAAAGGATCCCTCAAGAAACGAGAAATTGATTATTGACGTAATGGTTGGACCAAGGACATCAAAACATTCTTTTAGGTAAGAAGTGGGAATGGTGTCTAGGAGAGAGGTTTTGTCAGGTGAAGAAAATATGAGTCTGCGGACCTCCGCAAGAGTTGTTGGCAGAAAGTAATCCAAGACTGGAGGAGAAGAACTAGGAAGAAGAAATTTATCACATAACAAATAACCACTAAATTTCAGCCTTATACCAGAAATCTTATCAGCAAAAAAGGTCAAAAATTTACTGGCTAGCTCTTGGGTAGAACAGAACACGCCAAAAGATGAATTTAATTTCTCCCTGTGTAGTAATTTATTCAAAGCCATCCACAGAGTTTTTGGAGATGTAGAACTTTCGGCAATTAAGTTAGTTAAATATTCTGATTTTGCTGAAGAAACAAGTTTACGCACAAGTTTACACTGTTGCTTAAACCTACTGAGATCTGAGGGAAGTCGAGAGTGGCGCCACCAACGCTCTAACCGACTTTTGTGACGCCTAGCATCGGAAATGGCAGAGTTGAACCAAGGCTGTGGTGTGCGCTCTACTACTCTTTTAGATCTAAAAGGAATTTGTCTGTCAAGGAGCTCAGATAAAGTAGACTGGAACTGCATAGCCAGTTCACTAGCAGTTTGTGCAGGAGATAACCACAATGGAGATGTTAAGACATCATGCTTCAACTTGTTTAAATCAATTTTATGCCAAGGACGAAATTTAATTGTTTTATAATTTGAGGGTGGTTTAAAAGGGAAGTCAGATTTTGAGGAAATTGCAATATGATCTGATAAATACGACTCAAGTGGCGAGACAGAATGAAGTGATTTTGAGTCAGAACGAGTTATCAAAACATCTAAGGTGTGGCCTTTATTATGTGTAGGAAAGGTAACAAGTTGTTTCATGTCAAACCCTTCTAACATATCAAGAAATGATGAGGAATAATGACCAGCTGTATCAATATGAATATTAAAGTCACACATAATAACTATTTCAGAGGGAGAGGAAATTAAATATTCGAGTAGTGGCTGGAATTCATCAAGAAAATCAGTCAAAGAGAGCGATGGGGGACGATAAATATTTACAAGTAAAACCTGTTTGTTGCCAGAAATGAGCGTAGCAGCTAGGGCCTCAAATGACTTGGGTGTAGGAATAGGCAAAATGAATTTACGTAGTGGCAGATATGACTTGAAAAGAAAGGCGAGCCCTCCGCCTTTGCTTGTGCACCGAGGCTCATTCAGCATAGTGAAGGTTGGGGGAGTAAGATCAGAAATGAATCCAGGTGTGTCACTAGGCTGGAGCCACGTCTCAGTAAGAGCAAGTATGTGTAAAGAATTCTCACAAAGAAAATTATGAAGGACGGCAGCTTTACTACGAAGGGAACAAATGTTTAATAGACCAATATCCAAATTTTTAAGTCTAGCAGGTCCTGGATTGATTTCAACATCACCAGCCAAAAGAAGCAACAGAAACAAATACATAGACAACCCATGACGTGTCGTTGAAGATGTTTTACATGAATTTACATTTAACCCACGACGGAAAATAATGTTAGGGGAATTGCATAGTAGCAGAACGTATGGCCGAATTGAATAAGCAGTACTGGGAATCAGATAGTATGAATGAGCTTGAGCCAAATTCTTGAATAGACCAAACCGTAAGGACGCGTGTGTAAAAGTGATAGACTTGTCTTCCCCAGATTTAGCAAGCAGGACCAGGATGAACACAATACAGTACCAAAGCAAACAGCGTAACGAGGCACCCATGATACGAGATAGAATTGAAGTTACAAGAAAACCAGAAGCTTGAACAGCTTGAACCATGCAACAAGTAAGAAGACGTGACCTAATTAGAGAAGACAAGCGAAGAATCTTCAGTTCATGGGCAACTCATGAACACAGAAAACTAAAGCGTGCCAGCCGGGTTAGTGTGGAGCTATACCAAGACAATTTTAGAGAAGTGGAGGGAGCTTGTTGCATGGAACGAAGCCAACATCAGCCGATAACAGCGTAAACATAGAGCGATAATAGAGGGTGTTCGATAAAAGACAATTTTATCGAACTATAAATAAGAGAAATTGAAGAGCGATACTTATCTCAAAATCCAGACAATTTTAGTAAACTTAATGACTATATTCGTTTAATAATTAAAACCAGAAACCACGGAAATTAAATTAAATCACAATATAATTTCGAAAATTGCAACCGACGCATAGACTGTCTCCATGCCCACCATATTTTAGTATCAGTATCGAGTGTTGCATATTTTTTGCTGCACATAATGTTGCACAAAATGTCCCACTTTTGAAAAGACATCTTTATTAATGTAGGATCATTAGCTTAAGCAAAAGATGTAGACGAAGGGGCAAAAACACTCTGCTTTGTTGTTTTTATACAATTTTATCCAGTACACTACAACTGTAATTTGATAATGACCTTTTTACAAAGTTCAAAAGTTCACAATGAAGCCGGGCAACAGGAAACAGTATGTACCAAATAAAGAACTGAAACGCAAAGTTCTCAGTTTATAGGCGAAAGATAGTCTTGGTAACAGAGTTCCGGATACGAGGAACCTAATACAAAACGATTGAATTGTGCCGTTCAAAAGTTACTTCGAGGAATGCAACTGTCAAAGTGGTGCTATATAAGTCCTAAGATTATCATTTATTATTTTTACCACGGTACCGATGTGATAGAACAGAAGTTGTATTATTTTTGCAGTATTTAACATCTTGTGGCTGTCTGAGCCGTTCAAATCGACATTTGCTATAAATCGTAGCCGTGATGAGTCAATAAATTATTAAACGAAAATGAGAACTATATAACGTCGAGAACAAACGATTTAAAGGTGTCCAACAGATGCTTCTATGTAGTGCTGACTGTTAAGCGACATCTTGTGGCTGCCAAGGGCGGTTACTGACGTCCTTCGCTGCATCTATAATGGATTGAGACGTAATAAGAATTTTTCGTTCGCACAGTTGAGCGACATCTTACGGCATCAAAAGCCGTTGACGGTGTTAGGAAACTTTTTGTTAACCGTTTCACTTTTACGATACAGGGGCGGTTGACCTCTTTAAAGTTCATATTTAGTTACAGGTCATTGGTCATATTTCCGGCTGATGATTTTAGTTCGTTTATCTTGGCATTTTCAATTCGTATTTCGCTGGTTTTCTGGTGTTTCTTGTGACTTCTGGGTGTTCTCTAAAGACCGGAAAATGCGATGGGGATCCTCCTCGCTTGCTGACGGTCTTTCACGTTCACTTCTTTATTTTAGTTTCCTTTTTAATGTATGTATGTTCGTGCGTGCGTGTGTAGACCACGTGTGCTTTTATATATATATATATATATATATATATATATATATATATATATATATATATATATATATATATATATATATATATATATATATATATATATATATATATATATATATATGTAATGTAATCAAAAATTTATAAAGGGCCACTTCGAGGTAAACTCCGCAGAGGCGCTCCCGGCCCTACAACCCAGAAGCACTGGGAAATAAGAAGGTCTTCAAGCGCTTGCGGAAAAGAGGGGGAGATAGACTAAGAAGTTCCTGGCGTAGGTCATTAGGAAGCCTATTCCTGAAAGCGGGTCCAACTACAGCAAAACTTCTGCGCTGGGCCGTAGCTGTTCGAACCGATGGGGCAAGCAAGTCACCCCGTACCGCCGAACGAAGTAGTCTGCGGCCCGGAACGGAGGAGGCCAAAACACAGAGCTCCCTAAGATAAAATGGGGCGCAACCTAAGAGGCAATTACGTACAAGAGCCGGGATTTTAAATTTTATACGCTCCTGGATAGGCAGCCAGTGAAGCTCCCCTGAAATATAACACACACACATATATGTATAAATATAATATATATGTGTGTGTGCAGATCAAACTATTTACATATACCTTGGGTGTATGGGGGAGGGGTAATATTACGAATAATAGAATTTCCGATGATAGTGCAACTATTGCAATGATAAAACTTCGCTTACCTGCTAAAAATCTAGTCCTCTCTTAGATATTCCTTTAATTTCATTGACATTTTAATCCAAATGATATATTTCAATAAAGTAACAATATATTCTACCGATTCCTATTGAATGTTTTTGTGCAATTAAGTAAGTTTAATGTATAAAATGTTTATAAATTTTATAACTGACCGTGAAACTATTGCATGTGACTATCGATGCATTAGAGGGGTTACTGTAATTGTAGTGATTCAAGTTTACCTATGTTTAGCTACATTTTCCTTTTAGTTGTGTTTTCTTTGGATATGCGTTAAATCTTGATAGGGGTATTTATGTGGCGCCCATCAAAGGTTTTGAAAAGTATCTACAAACAGTGATTACAGATAATAGGTATAATATTTTACATTTTAATTATTTACATAGATTGATTACAAAATTTTACCATTATATATTTCCATAACAATATTGAAAACCTCCAGATAAAGGCCTCGAATAGAAAGAATGTTCCTTATGGTAAGATCTACCTTTCTTTCATAACATTTTTGTCTTAATTTGTGTGCTATATTTTGTTTCTTACATGCAAGTAAAATGTGTTCTAATGATTCTGGTACTTGGCATTCAGAGCAGAAGTCAGTTGGACTTATTCCCATGTTTTTAAGTGAAATGTTGCAATGACCCAATCTTATTCGTGTCATTTGGACCTCTTTCTTTCTTGGCAAATCCATATATTTAATGTTTGTTGAAACTATGGCCTGTGTGGTTTTGTAGAATTGCCCTTTAGGTTCAAGGTCATGTTTAGCTTGCCACTGTTTAATGACATAGTCTTTAATTAATTGATAAATTTCTTTTAGTAGTAATTCCAATGTTTAACGACATCTTGTGACATAAACGGCCGTTGACGTCGCCCTTCTTCTTTATCCAGGCTGGGATTGGCATTACTTTAGTACTGCAGTGGCGGAGTTTTTAAGGGTGTCTAAATGTTCCCTATTATCAGGTATTTGTAGGTGAGAGTTAAACGACATCTAGCGGCTGCCAAATGCAAAATGTAAATCTAGCATAGGAAGCTTTCTTAGTTCGGGCTCATGGTACGAAAGAGAGGAGTGTGCCGTGTTCTGGTGGTGCCAGTCCCAAGTCTGGATTAAGGAGGAGGGCGACGCTAATCATCTCCGCTACAACAGAGCGTCGTTACCCAGAAACCACTACTAATCGCTACGTTATAAGCAAAAGCTATATGTTTAAAATTACACCTTATGTGGTTTTTTATGCCCAAGATTACGTGGACGTCAACGGCCCTTGACAGCCACACGACGTCGCTAAATGCTATATGTTGTAAAATGTTAGGATCTGTTTGGACACCTTTAAATCCGTTTATTCAGCGCTCTATATAATTATCGCGTTTTCGCTTGATCCGCTAAAAAATCGAAAATCGCTAGAGTTCATAACATTTCGTATAGAAGCCAGTGTCGACTGCAACGGCTCTGACAGCCGTAAGATTTCCGTAAAAATGGTAACTAACTCTAACTGGCGTCCCAGAGAAACTGACTCAAAACCTGGCTTTTGTGCCGCTGATTTTGTATATTACTGTAGTCTACCTGATGCAAACTTTTATGTGGCGTTGAAAAATGCATGAGATTTACATCTACATGGTCATTTACTTGGGGGGGGGGGGTTGCACACAAAGGACGCCAGCCAGAACTACATACTCTGACCCCTCTGTTCCTTGTCGGCATCTGGGATGACTCACCCCACCCCTTTACCTACGTACATCCCTAGTAAGGCCTCGCCACACTGTTGATCTTGCAGGGCTGAGTGTGCCATGGGGTGTAGTAGTTACTTTGATGCTGCCTCGTCCGTGGCAGCGGGATTCTAATTAGACCGAAGGCCATATGGGCTGCTGTCTGACTGAAGATGTCGCTGAAGGCAAAGTCTGTAACGAATGACGTCTCGTTGCCAATTTAGATGCAGACGTCCGCGCTCTGCATAGGCCTATAACGCTATATAAGTCATCAAATACAAATCAATACAATACAATGCAATAACCCCCTGCCTCTGTCTGCATTTGTCCGCATTTGGGTTATTCCTCTCTCCCTCTTTGCGGACGTCCTTAGTAGACAACCGCATACATTCCTCATTTTGGTTCAATCGCTAATCCAAGGACTTTTCAGCAGGTAGAGTAAGATAGACGTCAAAGGCCCTTTTATCAACAAGATGTCGTTAAATGCTATAGATGCTGTTAATAAATTCAGACACCAGTTAGACACCTTTATATTGTTTGCTCCGACGTTATATATTCGAAAATTGAAACCTCAGTGCGTTGATATTAAGAAAATATGCTCTGGCGGCCAAGAAATGTCATGTTACAACGACTCTAAGGCACGGTTGAAATCCTGGCAGATGGGCGGAGTTTCATGCAACACAGCAAAAGACAATCGCAAACATTTATGAGATAGAATCGTTTTAAAGCGGCTGTGTCGCTCATTTTGCACAAGGCTAAACATTTTGGTTTAACAACAAACTAATATTCACTTATCGTTACCTGAAGATTACTCTGGCCTTTCTCCTCCTTCTCCCTCTCCTCCGTTACCAGTCGACAGCTCCCGTGGTATATCAGGAGACACGTGGTATATGATGATGATGATGATGATGATGATGATGATGATGATGATGATTGATGATGATGATGATGATGATGATGATTGATGATGATGATGATGATGATGATGATGATGATGATGATGATGATGATGATGATGATGATGATGATGATGATGATATAATATTATGTTCCTCAGCTTGAATCACCTCATTGATCAAAGAGCATCTAAAGGCCAAAAACCTAGAAACGCCGCGAATACGAGCTGAAAACATGATGGCAAACGAGCTAAATTCAGAATAAAAAATAAGGTGTATGCACTGAAAATAAACAAAAACTTTAAAGACGTCAACGGTCACAGGAGCCATAAAATGTCGACAAGCCTTGGGTCAGTCAGTCAGTCACTCAGTCAGTCAGTCAGTCAGTCAGTCAGTCAGTCAGTCAGTCAGTCAGTTGCAAGTAGGATTCCAACGTCAGAATATGTATTTATCAGCACACTTAATATAGCACTTCTTAACACGCATGACTATGTAACTCTGGTAATATTTGACTAGTGTTGGACACCTTTAAATTGGTTTCAGTCCTTTAATTTAATCAGCATTTTCGTTCAATCGGTTGATCTAATGCAGTTCAGGGATAGAGGTGGAGGCCAGTGCACGTGGTATAGACATAAAATGTCCTTTTAAACTGAATGTCAACTGCATTTATTTATGTTACAATAGGATTGGAAGTTAATGGCATCTGACCGCAGACATTCGATCTTAAACTCTGAACTTCAACTTTCAGACTTTAATATGGAGTAAGTTTAGGTCAACGTTAAGGCGGCCACGAGGAATTTATAGCGACTAAAAGGCTAATAGGTATTTAATAGGGTTAGAAATCCCGCCTTTTGAAGGAATGCATGTATGTATGTATGTATGTATGTATTTATGCATGTATGTATGTATGTACGTATGTATGATTGTATGTATGTATGTGTGTACGTATGTGTGTGTATGTATGTATGTATGTATATATGTATGTATATATGTATGTATATATGTGTGTATTTATGTATGTATGTATGTATATATGTATGTATATATGTGTGTATTTATGTATGTATGTACGTATGTATGAATGTATATGTGTACGTATGTGTGTATGTATGTATGAATTTATGTATATATGTATGTATGTATGTATGAATGTATGTATATATGTATGAATGTATGTATGTATGTACGTATGTATGAATGTATGTATGTATATATGTATGTGTGAATGTATGTGGGTATGTATATATGTATATATGTATATATATATATATATATATATATATATAATGTGTGTGTATGTATGTATTTATATATATAAATATATGTATGTATGCATGTATGTATGTATGTATGTAGACAATAACTTTAGCGCCTTTTTGGTAACACATAAAAGTGCAGAATGTGCTAACCTTCTTCTTCAAGTTGTCTCCCCTGGGAGGTTCGAACGTCCAATGTCGCCATTCCTGATGTTGCTTACATAAATGACGTCAAATTCATTAAGATGGAAAAGTTCATCAGCAAGCGAGAGCAATGCTCAGTTAATTAGAAGAGTCACCACTGGCAAGCACTCGCAGACACACAGAACCAAAACCAACGCAATTACAATCACAATTGATGGTAAACACGATGTTCAGAATTCATGGACCACGTGGCTTCGAAGAGGATGAGCGACGACTGGCGACGAAGGCTGACAACACATGAATGTCCGGCTAAGAATAAAAGCAAAAAAGACGCAGAGACTTCAGGAGAAGACTCTTCGGTCCCAGGAACCAAGAGATTTTTGCGTTAGTTCTAAGATGACGGGGTGTAGAATGGTCGTGACGAGAAAGTCCGTAGTAAAGAGGCAGAGAAAGAGAGAGAACGACTGCTGCTGGTAAAACAGCGAACCCGTTCTGAGCAAAGGCCGTCGTCAGGATGTTGTCCATCCGGCGACCGCACCCCGAGACTCGGCTTTACAGTGTTGACTTCCTTAATGAAGACTGCTGATCCTGAACCAACCATAGAGAGAACAGACACCATGGGCAGAGAGATTACTGCCGTCTTACGCCAGCAATAGAGGGCGCTGTGAGGCGGGTGGCTTCGAGCGTAGAGCTGGGATGGAGTTAACTATGCCCTGCGAAGTTAGGTCGAGACAGAGACTGCCACAATTTAAATGTTGCAGCATAAAGTGCACGAGTGAGATTAAGTTAAAGGTCAACTGAGCTGTAGGACGTCGTTACGCTCTGGATACTAACAAAAATATTTGGCTCATTTTAGACACCTTTATATCGCTTCTTCCAACTTCATATATAAATAATATAATACCTCAGCTAGGTTGAATCTCGAGTATGATTCCGCGGATTGGTGTTAAAGCACACAGCGTAAGGTCAACGTCAACGGCAGTGACAGTCGCAAGATGTCGCTAAACTGTCAATGGTACTAATATCTTAATTCAGATTAAACACCTTTATATCATAATTATGTTTCCGATGTTATATATTTGTCTTTTTCTTTAAACGCTGCTCAAACTCCGCCAGTCCTGTACCTGGATAGTACCAGTTCGAAGCCTGGATAAAAAGGAGGGCGACGTCAACGGACTCTGATGCCATAAAATGTTGTTAAATATATCGGAGCTACTGCTATTCGCTAGTCTTGCTTCGATCGTCGTCATGTAACGTAGGGTCGGTTTTAATAGGACTGGCAGGCAGAAGGTGTCGTTAAACACGCTGCGCTATTACTCAACAGTTTGACTAGTTGATTGGTTTGATTATCAAAACTCAGAATTTCGGTAAATAAATGTGAGGCAAAGGAAGGTCAACGTTAATGGTCCTGACTGCCAGATGATGTCATTATGTTCAGAATACTATTAAATAACTAATAATACTAGGCTATATAATTAGACACCTTTAAAAGGGCTTTATCCGACGTTTTATATACCTCGTTTTCGCGCAACGAGTAATTATCAAAAAAAAACAGAAGGGCTGAGTCTGCCACGATGATTATATAGCGCCGGAAAATCGATTTTAAAGTCATCCAAACGTAATCTCTTGTTTTATTTGTTTATATGGGATGTGAACTCGGTTTTGTTCTTTACTAACCAACGTTATGGGGTGAAATCCCACATCACTGTTTTCTTATCTAGAAAACTTCATAGGTTATAAACTTTGGCCCTTCTTCCATTTTCTTTAGACGCCAAACATAACACTCCTATGCATACAATTGTTAACGATCTTTCAAAGTGTCAATCGATAGGGTTTCGAACTATCAACTCGCCCGATATGTAGCATAAACTCTAGAAAAGCCTGTCATTTTCGTATATATTCAAACGGACAGCGGTGGTGAAGGATCTCACCAGAGTAATTCACTGGGAATAAACAAGGTTAAGACCATACTGTCGCTACAGAAACACATCTACATTTACATTCTACATTTTGATGGGGCATGGCAGCATATTTGATTGAGCGCTCGGCTAGTAATGCGGACAGTATGGGTTCGAGCCTCCTCCGAGACGATTACTGTGTAACGAACTTGCGCAAGTTCTTAACTCACAATTGTTCGGCGCTATGGATTGATGCTAATACAGTGGCGCCTAATAAATAAAGCAATAAAATAAATAAATTTCACAAATATTAGGTTTTACTTAAATATATTTAAAGCGTATTTTAACGAAGCTATATATTTGTCAAATTCGTTCAGTATAACTCCGCCACTGCCTTGTTTGGGGTAGTGCCAGTCCGCCTTTGATGCCATAAGGTGTCGTTAAACTGAGGAACTACTAATGTACAATATACCACGTGCTTTGGCAACTGGGGTGTGTCAGCGGCCCTTGCGACCACAAGATGTCGTTAAACGCTGAATACTAAAGCAAAAGGCGTGGCGCCCATTAAAACGGGCAGCGGTGGTGTAGGATCCGACCCCATGGATTCATAATATAAATTAGCTTGGTCAGGTCAATACAGTCGCTATAGAAAAACATGTACATTTATATTTCATTTACTGAACATGCTGCTATCCATATGGCGCACATGCTTGTTCGTCGAAAAAGAAGTTGACTTGGGGTAGTGTTCGGTGTTTTCTTGCATCTTATATTTTCCATTGCTCTTAAGCCTTTCGTAAAAAGCCAGGATGAAATCGACCTTTCCGGTAGTTCTAACAGTTGACTTTGTCTAAAAAAGTGTTTTTGCTTCTTCTGTTCCGTCGCCTGTACCGTTTCCGGTTTTTGGTCTACGAGAGTTCGATCTGGAGTTCATTTTTTGAGCTAAATGACGATTATAAAGCGGCTACAGTAGCTTTAAAAGTGGTGTTAAAGTCTAAGCAGATGCCTCACCAATTTTGCTAATTTGTCCAAGTATCATTCTTGGGTCATAAAAAAATCAGAGCGATAAAATGAAATTATGTGTAAAATTAGACTTATGGATTAAAAAGGTTTCCTCCAAACTAGGTCAAGTTTAGGGCGAAAAATACTTTGGTCTCAATTCATCTTCTTAAGTCACAACTGTGCCATCTAGGGAATGTTGTGACATTTTTGTTGTCACTTTGTATTGCATTCGCCAGGTGGAGTGGTCGAATTTTCTACTATTAATAATTAATTCATAATTCTGCTATTAATAATAGCCGTATTATCATTAAATAATTGTAACAATTCGCAGTAATCTTTTCGAAATTTTCATTCTGTCGTGGTCAGCTGAGAAATTTTGCAATTTAGAAGTTGACTTACTGACATATACAGCGGCGCTCAACTGGATCGAAGTCCATATGGGAGGCGTTTGGTCGGTTTTTCCCGGTCATCGTCCAGAAAGAGTATAAAGCCGTAAATGGCTTGGCGTCCATTCAAGTGGGCATCAGTGGCGAACGATCTAAGCCAATAAATTTATTAAACATTGAGCAGAGTTATGGCCATACGGTCGTTGTAGAAAAACGTGTATAATTACATTTTTTAAATATTTTTAAACACCTTTAAATTGCATCTCACCGACGATATATATACGTCAATATCATCCAATGGAGTCTAAATCTGAGTTTAGACCAAATCTTGTAATGCAGTTGTATGAAAAAATTATTTTATTGAAGCACAGTAAAATAGTTATAGCATGGATTCCTAGCCACATTGGGCTGTCTGGTATTGAGGTGGCAGACTCACTGGCAAAGGAAGGCCTAGAACTTTCACAAATCAGTTCAACTCAATATATAGAATTGAGTGAAGTTTTTGCTTTAATTAAAAATCATATTTTAATTAAGTGGCAAAATGAATATGATAAAGACACTAGAGGGAGTTTTTATAAAACCATCCAGCCTCTGGATATTGAAAAAAAGGCCTTATAGCAACTGTGAAGACCCTTAATGGACACACAAGGTCCGTAATGGACAGTGGACAGTCTTCCAACAAGAAGAAAACCAACAAGAAGTCGACAAAGATGCCATCAACCAGTCAACAAAACCCCCTTCGCCTGCATTTGGTCTTTCGTCCATGTCGTGCTGCAATCAGTTTAAAAAATACATAACTTACCTACGGAAACAAAAATCTTAAAGGAAACGATAAGAAGAAAGAAATGAACCTTTGGACAACGTCAACAACATTTTCATGTCGAAGACGTGAACGGCCTTAGTTGCCATAAGATGTCGTTAAACCCATGGACAACAACAACATGGCTAATGGAAACTCCGCCACTGCCTTGTTTGAGGGTAGTGCCAGTCCCAAGCCTGGATAAAGGAGGAGGTGCAACGGCCTTTGATGCCATAAGCTGTCGTTAAACTGAGGAACTGCTATGGCTATTGGTCAATCACCTCCATACGAAGGCGTCGTTAAATAAATGTTATTAAATCCAAATGGCTACTGATACGCTTGCTACATCGCATCGAGTGCATCAAAGAATACAAAGCCACCGTTTTAAAAGAAAACTGTGAAATGTATAAATCTGAATAGTCGCTTAAGAACTTTCTTTCAGTAAGTATATTTCAAAATGACGTGTATAGATTGGTGTACCCCATTATCGAAGGCTGGATTTAAAAAAAAAATAAACCAATACAAATGTTTAACTTTCATGCAAATGGATTTTGCATTTGAAAAGCAATTTTGTTGTTTTATGAGTGCCTAGCGACGGGTTTTTTCACATTCATATTTTAAGTCTAAGATTATAATCTCATTTGCATAACTGTGTGTGTGTTGGATATTATTTATCTGAGCATTGTGCTTCTTCACAGATGGTATGTATTTGCAAACTAAACGGAAAGTGTTTTAACAATTAGTATAGAAACAGGATAATCTTGGTTGAGTTCGTATGTTGGGTCAAATAAAAAGATTTCGACGTTAACGGCTCTGGCACCCACGAGATGTCGTTAAACACCGAATCACTGACTACTAATACAAATATTCGGTTGTGCCTAGACACCTTTAAATCGCTTTTTCCAACACTATTTAACGATTAATAATGACTATCAGATCAGGTAACTCCGCCACTGCCTTGTTTGGGGGTAGTGCCAGTCCCAAGCCTGGATAAAGGAGGAGGGCGACGGCAACGGCCTTTGATGCCATAAGCTGTCGTTAAACATTGGAACTACAATCAGATCAGGTCCGTTAATATCAGTTTTATTACACCGGTGCTTTTTGCTTCTGTTACATCTGTATTACTCGTCAAAGAGTTCTGTGAAAATATTATTTCGTTTAGAGTTATAGAATTTAGAGTTAGTCATGGGTGCAGTGTTTTTGTTAGGCGCTGGGAACGTGCTACGATTATTTATTATATCTCTGGATACATTCAGTAATCGTCCTTGAAATTGAATTTCGTGGATATCCCCCAAATCTGAACGGCCAACTTAGGCCTACGCTTTGAAACTCTGAACTTCAGTTTTCGGAATTTAATACGAGGAAAGGTGAGGTAACCTTTCCAACTTTATATAAATAGCTCGATTTATAGTAATTATTTATCGTGAGATGCTGTTAAACTGAGGTGTAAAAAGATTATTTTATTTTTCATATAAATTTCTAGTATATGTTCCTCCGTTTGGTTCAGCCAGTCGTATGCTTAGGATTGGCGCCAACCTTAAACCCCCCCCCCCCCGTAGCGAGACCCACCACTGCTCTGAACTCAGGTGGGTCCAGATCGGCCTGGATAAAGGACGAGGGAGACGTTAAACGATTCGTTATGACCCAGCATTGATAAACAGAAACGTCACACAGTCGCTCATAGGAATCCCGAGAGTAACGCCGACGTCAGGGGCTCTGGCGGCCA
The DNA here is from genome assembly GCA_964023275.1 of Norana najaformis. Lineage (NCBI taxonomy): Eukaryota > Metazoa > Annelida > Clitellata > Crassiclitellata > Hormogastridae > Norana > Norana najaformis. The sequence goes on from OZ029923.1 coordinate 28,477,128, forward strand.
CAAGATGTCGTTAAACACCTGATACTCGGATGTGACTGCGGTTAGACACCTTTAAATCGCTCTTCTCCGTTTTTATATAATTCTCATTTCGTTTAATTGTTGCCCAACTAATGAGACAAGCCATATTGCTCGACGCTAACAGCTGTGGCAGCCACGAGATAACATCCTGGAAACTGAATATAAGATATTAAAAACGAGCGAAATATCAGTCACTGCAGACAGCGAGAATAGCCTCAAAATGAGAAAATGGTGCCACAGAAAAAATGATTGTTCCTCCCCTACCTGCCTTCCTCCTCTTGCTCCGTTTTATCGTTGTTCTTTCATTATATAATCTTTGCTTTCGTTCAATCGCATCAACAACAATTCCGGCGCAAGTCGAAAAAATTCACAACAGATTAGTACGGAGGGGCTGAAAAATCCGTCGAAAACTCGTGTTTTTTATCAACAACAGCTAGAAGTTATAAATAGTTCTATATGTACGTCTATACTCGAAATCTGTCATAAATCGCGTATTGCATTAACGAACAGTTACACGCATCTGACTCTTAACGAAATTTATATGTTTTCATAGAAATCTTTGCTAAGTAAAACATACGTTGCAAGATAGAAATCAAGAGTAGGAATAGGGAAAGACTGGCTCATAGAGAAGACAGAAAGAAGAAGATTAAGATAAAGTCAACTTCAACATACCTGGCAGCCATAAGATGTCGTTAAACACCAGATTTATAATGGCAAAATAAGGATTTCTTTAGACACCTTTTAATCGCAATTACTGACTCAATATATTCCTTATTTTCGTTCAATTTTTGGGTGTTGTTTATTTTGCCAATTTATTATGGAACTCATTTCCTAAGAATTTACGTTCTTTTCCTAATTTATATCTGTTTAAGAAGCAGATTGTTCGGCATTTAAGTGATTCTTGCGACTGAACATTGTATAATTTATTTGAATTTTAGTTTCGCCAAAGTAGTAGGCTATTTCATTTCTGTGTGCACAGAAGTTGTTCTCATTTTAGTTAAGAATTGATTAGCTGTTCGTATGCAAAGCATTAGCCATCTAAATATTATTTTGTTACAGGCTGCCCTAAATTAGCGGGAACTTGACCTCTTTTGGGTAGACCTTAAGCGTTTATGTTATTTACATTTGCAATGTTTATTCTGAATCTGGATCAATGATGAAATGAAATGATGATAAACTGCTGCAACTACGACGTTGAGTTAAGGTAAAGTCGGCGTCAACGAATCCGACAGCCAAAAGATGTTGAATAAGAGAAACTGCGAGTAGATCGTAGGCTGGGAACTGGCGCCACCCTATGACGGTAATAAAACCCCAACACTGCTCTGTACTCGGGTGATGCAAGTTCGAAACCTGGATAACGGGGAGGGAGACGCTTATGAACTTCGTTGTGACACAGAATCTTCAGCTTAGTCGCTAGTAGGAATCCAGAGAGCAACGTCGACGTCAATGGCTCCGGCGGCCACAAGATGTCGTTAAAGATTTGGTACTCATATTGGCTGCAGTTAGACACCTTTAAATCGCTTTCCTCCGATGCTATAATAGTTCTCATTTTCGTTCAGTCGCAGGCATGTCGGCAATGAGCGTCTAAGAGTTTTGTGAGATAAGGCGAGGTCGACATCAACGGCCCTGGCAGCCACAAGATGTCGTTAAACATTGGATGATAACCAAGAAATAACGACTAGGTCGACAGAGATGTCGCCTTTATCGTGATTCCAAGAACCCTGCTATTCCAGAATTGAATCAATAATTTGATATTTACAAAATCACGATATATTAGACCGTGTGAAGATGCTGGACTCGAAGCTAACGCCTCTGGCGACCGTGAGATATATCCAACTTTTGAATACGACCGAATAATGATAATACTAATAATCTAAGAACTTCTATAACGCCACTGTAAAATGTTCAAGTCAATAGTCGCTGCTAAGCATAATCGTTGTCCAAGCCAAATTCCATGGTGAGTCTGGTCGGAAAGCCAAGGGAACCTCAGAAGCCACAGAGACAGCCTACAGAGGAAATGAGTCCAGCAAGAGATGAGTTTTTAGCCGAGATCTGGAGGCCAAACAGACTTTGCCGAGCGAATATTTGCCGGAAGAGAGTTCCAGAGTCTAGGGCCAGAAACAGAGAAGGCACGCCTGCCAAGAGCTGTTCTAGTCCACGGAATAGTCAGATTTCCACAGCTAGAAGACCTGGTCGAGTGGAAGTTAGTCTTGCGAGTCAGTACAGAGTGAAGAAATGGCTGAAGTGTAGAGTCTTTTATACAATTAGTCCAGTCTTGAACATTTTGCGTTTTTTTATGGGCAGCCAAAGCAACGCTTTTAGGATTGTTGATATATGCTCTTATTTTGGAGTTTCAGTGATAGCTACATATAGCGCAATATCAGACATAATAATAGTCCGAAAATGGCAAATGGTGCCACAGCACTCTTCCTCTTTTTCCTCCTCCTCATCTTCTTCCTCCCTTCTTCCTCCTACTCCTCTTCTTCTTCCTCTTTTTCCTCATCCTTTATAGTTTTTTCACTATATACGTTTTTTTATTATATATCATATTATATGTTCATCCTTTTCTTCCACTTGTAACAATTACTGTTGACATCAATTAATGCGACGGTGCATGAGAAAAACTGGATCAAGTCGGAAAAATTCTTCAACTTCTGGATTCCTAGCGCGGGGAAAACATAAGATTAGATGGACTGAGAACATCAAGTCGTGGATTGAATTATCGTTTGATCAGTTTTTGAAAGAGAAAAGTGAGAGATGCACGTGAACTAAAATTGTCTGTGGTGCAGCCAATCTTCGGCTCGAGGACAACCGATCTTAAATTGCATTTTAATTTTAATGCGGGAAATATGACCGAATCTTAGCGTTTTAATTTTAAAGCAAACTTTTGAAACTCACAACGCACTGGCTTATCTGCTACGATGATGAATATGATGTAATTTGCCTATTTTTCTCCTTCGTTTTATTTTGTGCTACCACTGTTGGTGAGATGAAGATCGATAATAAACAGGTTGAATAGAAGCTTCGAGTGTAACTCCGCCACTGCCTTTAGTCGGGTGGTGCTAGTCCCAAACTGGATTAAAGAGGAGGGCTAAGCTAGTTATCTTCTCTATGACACAGTGTCGTTACACAGAAACCACTACAAATGGCTATAGGTTACCTGCGACAATTAAATGTTTGCCATTTGACCAGATGTGGTGTTCAAAGTTCGACCGTACGTTAGGGCAGAAGATAGCGTACGCGTACGGTACGTAATTTACTAAAAATAATAGCGTACGCCGTACGGTACGTTCGTATTCCGTACGTTTGAGCAGCCTTTAATATTAGTTGCTTCTCGTGACGTCACATTTTATTTCTCGTCATTTTCTCGTCGTTCACGGAATTGTTTTAAAACGTTTTCCATTCTTTAATTTTTAATTTTTTTTATTCTTTGTTAATTCTATAATAAAAAAATATTTCGACTAACACGTAATGCAGAAAAATTAGCGTACGCTATTTATTAATTTATCCAAAAAATAGCGTACGCGTACGGTACGCATTTCAGCAGAAAAAAATAGCGTACGTTCCGTACGTACGGTCGAACTCTGGTGGTGTTTGTCTGCAAGGTTAAGTGGACGTCAACTGCCCCTGGCAGCCACATGATGTCGCTAAACGTTCGTTGCTCTATGATCTCTTTGGACACCTTTAAATCCGTTTATTCAGCGTTATATATAAGTATCTCGTTCTCGCTCAATCGCGAGAAAGAGAACATCCCATTGTAGATATAAGCGAAAGTTGACGTCAACGGCTCTGGCAGCCACAAGAGGTCGTTAAACAATGATAACTAACTGAATCCTGGCTTTTGCGGTGTTGATTTTATATAGCGCCGGCGCTTATTATGCGCAGGTCTACCTGATGCAGCTTTTGTGTGGCGCTGATTTACATTTACAGGTTCATTTACTTAGTGTTAGTACTAAGAGTTAAATAGGACTGGCCGACATTTAAGCGCAGTCGTTCGCTAGATGTCGTGATGGCATTTTAACCAGAAGGACAGTCTTTCCAACGAGGACTCGTCAAAACCTCTGCGGGGGAATTTGCCCCCACCGGCCCCGCGGGAGGCGACGCAATGAATGTATCTATCGGGAAACATCGGATAGGACCCATGACCGGAATCGAGGAAAAGGGAATTCCACTGGAAAGAGATTGAGAAATAATGGGCGCTTAACTAACTCGCTCAGTCGTGGTCAGTGTGTCTCCAGCTACTGGTCAGTTGATGATGACCAGCTGAGGCTGACCATTCGCATCCGAAGAATTGGTCATTCGGGAAATGACGCCGGCGGCTGTTTCTCCATCTAAAACAGCAGTCGGAATCTTGCAACGTCTCGTAAGCCTACTTGAAGTACTTTGAGTACTTGTGGTTTGAGTACATGAGACTAGTATACTTCTTCTTCCTTTTCATTGTCCTCGTCTTCTTCTTGTTTTACTCCTGTTCTTGATGTTGTTCTTGTTCTAGTCATCATCATCATCATCCATCATCATCATCATCATCAGTTGTCATGACCAAGGGACTGTGGGTTATGTCTACATACTTACTTCATTATATGCGGGACAAGAAGAGAGTCTGGAGGTCAGTGGAAATTATGGCGATTGTAAAGATGAGACACAGCGAGAAAAGAGAGAAATGGAAAACTCCGATTTGTAATTTGCTTTGAGAACATCAACTTAAGGATGAGATCAAGGAATACACTTTGGTGCCGCTATCGTTTTGTGACTAGTTCTTCTCGGAGGAAGGAAGCATTAACTGAATGATCATCCATTAAGGACGTCCGCAAAGAGGGGAAAAGGAAGGGTCAACCAAATGCGGACAACGGAGAGGGATTTAATTCCAGACCGGAAGAGCGCGTGTCAGTTAGTTGCACACAGTTATTTCAATACAGCCTGTTATTTAAGCAGCAACTTCGGTCATACAGCGGACGAACTCCGCCACTGCCTTGTTTGGGGTAGTGCCAGTCCCAAGCCTGGATAAAGGAGGAGGGCGACATCAATGGCCTTTGATGCCATAAGATGTCGTTAAACTGAGGAACTACTACTACACAGCAGACTTCTGTATTCTGTTGAATCTAATTAGAGTCGTTTTGCAGTACCTGGCAATATCCAAGTATCCTACCCCGTAGCATAGGTAGCCCTGCGAAATCATCAGGGCTATAGTGTTGGGTATTAGTGCTTTGTTGAGTGCGGACATTCGCAAATGGCAACGGGGATAATGCCAAATGAAGACAAGGGGATGGATAAACCATTAGTCGGTCATTTTTGCGAACTGGCATTATGGATGATCCGTAATTGCAAGCAGTCTTTAGTAGTTTCCAGTTTTTATTAGTATGTTTTAGCTGCCAGAGCCGTTGACGTCGATATATGCTGAAGATGCACCAAAGATTAGTTGTAGCTACAAATGCTTAACGACATTTTATTGCGTCAAAGGCCGTTAACGTCGAATGGAAAAAACTCGTACAGTTTTCACTGTTAACCAAAATATTTGAATTAAGCTGATGTTTAGTAGTAGTTCCTCAGTTTAACGACAGCTTATGGCATCAGAAGTCGTTGCCGTCGCCCTCCTCCTTTATCCAGGCTTGGGACTGGCACTACCCGCAAACAAGGCAGCGGTGGAGTTAAAAGTTTTCATTTTTCTGTGAAGAGCTTATGACGCAAAAGGTAACTCTTTTAAAAAAGTGCCTGATTTCACCTCAATCAAACTTGGGAAAGATGTTTTCTTGCACTCATCAGGAGCCAAGACCTGCGACCAGGAGAATGGCTATCGACGTTACTTTACATTTGTGATCTACATGTAACAGAGTAGTAATTCCAAGGCCGTTGACGTGGTAAAGAAGGCACGAAGAAAGGAAACGATTATTGCCAGGAAGGGAGTAAATCCTGTTCTGAGAAAGGCCACCCTAGGGTCGTTGCCCATCTGGCGACCGCGGACGTTATAGAGCCGGATCCCAGTACATAGCTTTACAGCATGTCTCCCATAAAGAAGCTGCCAATTCTGAATCTTCATTTGAGAGAACGGATAATACGGGGCAGAGATGGTCCGGAACGACCATTTTAGCCCATACAAAAAATAGAAGGGGCAGTGATGTGGGTGGCTCAGGGCATAGAAATGCGTTGGAATCACCACAATCGTAATCGTAATCGTAATCTCGAGATATCTACAGCGCTCAACGAAAGCTAAGTCGCGGGAACTAGCTTATTCACAGGCGCTCAGTCAAAAAAAAAACTCGATAGGCAAAAGAGTTCAGTTCCAGGTCAAGAACAAAAGAGTCAGGCAGTCTGACGGCTACGACGGATGGTGTTTGAAATTGAAGCGAGAAGAGAGATAAGTGGAAGAGGAAGAATCAGGATAAGATTTTTGGAAGTGTTTTCAGTCTTGAATGAAAGACCTGCGCAGAAACTGAAAGAGGTGAAGTGTTGGTGAGTTCGTATGATTGACCAGACAACTGTCGCAATTCTGGCGGGAGTTTATTCCAGAGGGGTGGGGCAGCTATGGCTATAGAGCGATTTCCAAATATTAAGGATGAGGTAACGGGAGGGCGAAGAAGTGTTAGGACAGATGAGGAGCGGGTTGAACATAGGGGTTGGATTGTAAATAATTGCCGAAGATTGGAGGGTTGGGAGATTTGAAGTGTGTTGTAGGTGAGGGAATGTTTAACGACATCTTACGGCTACCAAAGCCGTTGACTAGTTTTAGTGTTACTAGTGGTAGTAGTAGTTCCAGTGTTTTACGCCATCTTATGACATCAAAGGCCGTTGTCGTCTTCCTCCTCCTTTATCCCGGCTTCGAACTGTCACCATCCGACTAAAGGCAGTGGCGGAGTTAAAGTATATATAATGTTGAATATGAATGATTTAAGGGTGTCTAAGCGTAACCATGCTTTAAAGTCACGCAGCTCTGGAAAGACAACAGTGGAGGAACATCGTGAGAATGGCATCAGACACCTACGTACGTTGAGCCCATTGTTTATGATGATGATGATGATGATGATGATGATGATGATGATGATGAAGCGCAACCTTATATTAATAGAAACGAGGGTTTAACGACTTCTCGCAGCCAGAGCTTTTGATATCTCCGCTACCCTTGTATAATTAATATTCATTATGAATGTTGTATGAATATTAAGTTTTCTTGTGTTCTTAAATACTTGTAAACCGATGTGCGATTGGTTAATAAAGAATATCCTTACTTACTTACTTACCCTATTTTGGTGTAACTGACGTCATCCGCACACTATAAATTCTTCTCCTCGAGACGTCGATTCATCACAAGTAATAATTATTATAAAGTAGTTTCTGTTTAATGATGCTGTGTCATAAAGAAGAAGATTTGCGTAGCCTTCCTCCTCCTTCTTTATCCAGGCTTCGAACTGGCTCCAACCGCAGAGTCTCCAACCAATTGAATGAAAATGTGCGATTAGTGGTTGTTTTCTTCTCTTGACTGATATCTTTTGGCTGCTGTGGCCGTTGATATCGACTTGCTGTATGCCCTACTAATTTTCATTTTTCTGTGAAGAGTTTATGACGCGGAAGGTAACTCTTTTAAAAAGGTGTCTAATTTCACCTGAATGAAACTTAGGAAATATGTTTTCTTGCACTCATCAGGAGCCAAGACCTGCGAAAAATATCATCCTAATCGGATGCTTAATATAGATTAGAATTTTATGTAATCTTAAATAGTCTGATCTGATACAATGACCATCTGTTGCTTTTGCTGTACACTGATGCAGTATCTATACTCTATAGTCTGTTTATCTATGGTCTACATTAAGATATACACATGCATACATACGTATATAGATTCACGCACATACATACATGCCAATGTGACCTACAATTGGTAAGCGATGTTTAATACGTAGATGGGATGGTTGGTTTTGAGTCCAGTGTTGGACCTCACATGAGACCGAATCACAGAAGCGCTGACATACATACAGTAGCATCGGTTAACACGTGGATGAATACATAAAGTTAGAAGTAGCACTACGAAGGAGTCTAAGCTGAACCTAATATTACAGTAATTTTTGGTTTCGAATGTTTAGCGACATCATACGGCTACCAAGGCCTGTGACTTTAACCCTTCCTCACTTATAAGAGAGCAACAAGGAATTGTGAGAAAAGATTTATATATAGCATTGAGTAAAAGTGGTTTAAGGGTGTCTAAGCGTGACTTATACTATTAATCAAATCCAGCGTATGACGGCCCACGGCTGTTGATATCGACGCTACCTTATCGCTTTTAGTTCACTGACACCGACCGTAATTGTGTTAATCTCCGCGAGACGATGATTCATCGGAATTGACGATTATTATATTTAGTTTCTGTAAAACGAAGAGGAATTGCGTTGCCATTCTCCTTTATCCCGGCTTCGAACTGGTTCCACCCGAATAAAGGCACTGGAAGAGTTTACAAGCGACTGAATGAAATTGTGCGATTAGTAGTAATTTCCATTGATCATCTTTAGGCTGCCGGGGTCGTTGATCTTAACCTGCATAGTCATAAAAGAGTGTTACAACAAATTTGAATAGTAGCTCCTGATGTTTAACGATATCTTATGGCATCAAAGGCCGTTGACGTCGATTGGAAAAAATTACAGTTTTTACCGTTTGGTTTTTAAATAATCCGTTAATGAACTTTTGTTGCAAAATGTTATTTTGTTAAAAGGTGTGTAATATCACCACAAACAAACTTGGGAAATAAGATGTCATCTTGCACTTATTAAGCGCCAAGACATGCGAATAAAATCAACCCAATTACACGCTTAATAATTATATTGAAATATGATGTAATCTGACATAAACTCATCTAATATGAATACCACTCCATGAACACTCGAGCACTGCCTGAGAACGCGAGCAGCAAAGGTCAGAGGGCAAATACACCGGTAGAAAAAACCTCAAAAGGTACTGACGCTTTTAGACCATTTAATCCAGACGCTCAAGGAAGACAGATTCTATCAAATTGCATGAAAAGAACCTTAGGACGAGATCCAAGAACCTAGAACCGAATGAAAAGAACCTTTGTGTTGGCAAGTGATGAGATAAACGTCAGTGGACGTCTCTCTTCTTCCACTATTCATCCGAGGCATTGACCAATGAAGGAAAACAGTTGGATCCACCAACAGACAGAGGGAGGCACTGTTGACTGTAGTAGCGTATTATTCGCCCACCATGTAAATCAGAGCAAGATCCAACCATAGGGATCATACATTCAGCTTCACTTGTATCTCACTGTGAATGCTGTGGAGAAAGGAAGGAAGGAATAAATGATTTTAATGTCTAGTTCAGCCTGCAGTATTGCCAACAGAAGCAATGGTTGATCCTCAATCGCGCCATATTCTGATTATTAATACAGAATTTGAGCTGAAAACCGTCCGCGATTAGTAGTAGTTCCAAATACATCAATGTCTCGAATCAGGTAGTGCCAGTCCGAAGCCTGCATGAAGAGGAGGGCGTCGTCGACCCTCATACGAATTTGAGTAGTTCCTCAGTTTAATGACAGCTTATGGCATCAAAGGCCGTTGCCGTCGCTCTCCTCCTTTATCCAGGCTTGGGACTGGCACTACCCCCAAACAAGGCAGTGGCGGAGTTTCACACGTTTGAGGAAAACAAGATTGAGGAAATCAAGACAATTATAACTTACGTTAAAGAAGCAAATTAAAGGTGTCAGAACTCCATACGTAGGCTATTATTATTAGTTGTAATAACCAATTTCGACGGACTTCTTGTGGCTAACAGGGTGGTTAAAGTCGACCTTACAATACCTTACTAAAACGTCTTTTATACATTACTCAGTGAATCCCATATGCTGCGATCTGCGGAAGGAAGGTCGCTTTACTGATCAGCTAAAACTGTCTCCCACTTAAGATTGCAGTGGGGAATACTTTTAAGAGGACATAGCTACACTAATAGTCGTAGGGTCCAGCTTTTAACGAATGCTTATGGCCGCCATGGCCGTTCTCGTCGCATGTTCCTGACTACAGTGACAGAATGTAACTATTGATACGTCTGTGTAGTTTCTGTTTAACGACGCTGTGTCCTAACGAAGATGATTAGCATGGACCTCACCCATTTTTCTTGGCACCACCCGACTAAAGCCAGCGGAGAAGTTAAGTGAGTGTAAATTATCGAGAGAGCGAGACAGACAGACAGATAGATAGATAGATAGATAGATAGAGAGAGAGAGACAGAGAGACAGACAGAGAGAGACAGAGAGAGAGAGACAGAGAGAGCGAGAGAGAGAGCAGAAGAGGAAAACATTTTAAAGACATTTTATACAGCTGAATTTTTTGTGCTATTATTCAGTGTTTAATGACACCTTGTAACCGCCAGAGCCATTAACGTCCATTCAAAGCAGCGGTTCTCAAGGTGAGGTCCTCCGTGCCATTTCAGGGGATCCGCGAGGATGATCTCCATATCTCAGTGAACCAATATTTTCCAGGTGGCCAATGCATGAGATAAAAGTATAAAAGAAGAACATTCACAAATTGTCTGAAAAGGCTGTTAAAATACTCCTTCCTTTTCCAACTGCATATCTGTTTTAGACGGGATTTTCTTCATGTAAGTACTTCATCCAAACCAGCATATCGCAACAGACTGAATTCAGATGGAGATATGAGAATTGAATTGTCTTCTATTAAGACAGACATTAAGGACATTTGCAAAATGTGAAACAGTGCCACTCTTCTCACTATTTTCTTTTTTTGCAGAAACAAAGTTACTTTTTATAAAAAAAATATTTTTCTTGTCAACATGTAATGGGTTTGTTATTGGTACATATTCTAGTACACTAATTTCTCAGTTTTAATTTCTAATACGGTAAATATCGATAGATAATACTCACATAAACAAGTCTCTGAGGTCCTCAATAAGTTTTAAGAGTGTAAAGGGGTCCCGAGACCAAACAGTCTGAGAACCGCTGCTTTAAAAAGGAACGCATTGATCTGTACATTCTAGCGAATGCTAGGAGTAGTTTCCAAATTTACGACATCTTATGGCTTTTTACTTTGAAAATAAAATTTTGAGGATTTCTCTATTTTGTTTTTTTAGGTTTAATAATCACAGTGCAGAAATTATGCGCCGACCTTTTTTCGCGATTTGCTACCTAGGAAACCAAGATAAAACGAAAATGACATTTATATAAGGCTAAATAAAAGTGATTTAAAGGTGTTTAAGAGTAACCTAATATTTATTAATAGATTCGAGCGTTTAGCGACGCCAGCGCTGTTGCTATCGACGTTGCCTTACAATTGTGCTCTAACACAGCAGTAATTCCAAGGCCGTTGACGTAGGAAAGAAGGCACGAATAAAGGAAACGATTATTGCCGGGAAGGGAATAAATTCTGTTCTGAGAAAGGCCATCCTAGGGTCGTTGCCATCTGGCGACCGCGGACGATGTAGAGTCGGATCCCAGTACTTAGCCCTGAGTCTTCATTTGAGAGAGCAGATAATACGAGGCAGAGATGGTCTCGAACGACCTTTTTAGCCCAAATCAAAAGTAAGGCGTTATGCGCTGCATTTCATTAATAATGTTAGTTTCTGCTTGGACACCTTTAAATCACTTTTGTACAACCAGTACATACAAAATTTGTTTAACCGCTTACATATCAGTAAACTCGTTGTTATATGAGGAAATCCGCCACTGCCTTTTTGGAGTAGTGCCAGTCCCAAGCCTGAATAAAGGAGGAGGGCGACGTCAACGGCCTTTGATGTCATAATATGTCGTTAAACAATGGAACGAATACTTATTGTTACTAAAATGTCATAAAGAAGCCTTGGAATGCCTATCAGTGAAAACTGTTTAAAAAAAATTTCTTCAGACGTTAACGACCTCTGGTGACATTTTATGTCGCTAAATGTGGGAACCAGTCACTCTTACATAAGGCATTAAGTACTTTAGTGTAAAATCACGTTAATCCATTAGCGCAAAAATGATCCCTTTCGGGAACAATAGTTCATCTGCTCATATCTTTTTAATATGTACAAACTTTTTAACTTAGATCTACGTGTGAATATTTGCTTATTTATTAAACATTAAATTATATTGTTCTTGGCCACGAAATGTCATTAAACACTGGAAACTACGAATAGTCACTAGTAATATGACCATCATTGAGTCAAACTTTCTCACACCTTTAATTCGATTTCCTCTACCATACATAACCTTTTTATTTCATTCACTCCGTCACTGAAACTCCGCCACTGCCTTATTTGGGGGTAGTGTCAGTCCGAAGCCTGGATAAAGGAGGAGGGCGACGTCAACGGCCTTTGATGCCATAAGATGTCGTTAAACTGACGAACTACTACTACACTCCGTCACTGCCTTGTTCGGGAGTAGTGCCAGTTCCAAACCCGGAAAACGGAGGAGGGCGACGGCAACGGTCTTTGATGCTATAAGTTGTCGTTAAACTGAGGATGCCGTTGAATTGCCGAAAAGTTAAGTCCACGTTAACGGCACTGGCGGCTACAAGATATCGTTAACCAAATTGAATAACACCACTATATATATGCATGTATAAATATGCACACACACACACACACACACACACACACACACACACACACACACACACACACACACACACACACACACACACACACACACAAACACACACACACACACACACACACACACACACACACACACACACACACACACACACACACACACACACACACACACACACACACACACACACACACATATATATATATATATATATATATATATATATATATATATATATATATATATATATATATATATATATATATATATATGGTGTCAAGCTTGGATAGAGGAGAAGGTCGACGCTAACCATCTTCGTTATAACACAGCATCGTTATTAAGGAACAACACACACACACACACATGCACACACAAAACAAACACGCATACGCACAAGCGCGCACACGCGTACACACAAATTACTGTTTACATTCTGTTATTGTCGTCGTCATTTTAAGAGAGAAAGGCCGTGGCCACTTGGCTCTCCGAATGGATTCCCCTCTGACTCATACAATCATTTTTCTCACAAATCTACAGCCTTTTAACTAAACTAACTAAATTTTATCAAAGAGCTTCATAGCGCCTCTGTTATAATGCTGAAAACATCAATCGATGGCTACTGCTAAGCTAAATCGATCTGCAGGCCGAGAAACAGGTCACAAATGCTAAAAATAATACCAACACTCTTTAACAAGATCTTCAGATTTCAAATCCACTCCTTTTCCTTGAACTGTCGTCAGCGATCTTTGTAATCTTATGATGGCAATAAGCGATTGAAATGTATGATATCAGATGCTATGAAAAGAGGAAACAGGGAAAACTGTTAAAAATTTGTTCCTATCGTCGTCAACGGCTTTGATGCCAGAAGGTGTCGTTAAATATTGGAAACTGCCACAATATCAGACTCTCTCTCTCTCTCTTTTTCTCTCTCTCTGTCTCTCTCTCTCTCTGTCTCTCTCACTCTCATCAGATGCACCTGTATAGGATCGAATTCAACGGTCCTGGCAGGCATGAGTCTTCAAAACGCTAGATTCTATTAATAATAATAGGTTGGGCTTAGACACCTTTAAATCACATAAATCAATGCTATATAAGTCATTCTCGTTAAATCGTTAGCCACTGAGATGTATGTACGGCATTTATGTGAGTAAATGTCGAAAGTCAACGGCCCTGGCAGCCACAAGATGTCGTTAAATAATAAAAATAGTGGGTTTAAAATTAATCTTTAGGAGAGATGAAAATGCCTTTCCGGAAGCAAATTGCAAACATTCAGTCGAATGGAAGAATAAAGTGAAAATTACTAAAATTATAAATGAAGAATCGTAACTCAAGTGAGGCCTTGGCCTTGCATTTTATAGGGCCTCATATTTTGCCACAGTTGCGACAGGGATAGGGACAGACAGGACAGAGACAGATAGAATAGGTAGGAATGGTAGATTAGCGAATTGCGCCATTTAATGGTTTTTCTGCTTTCAAAATCGTGATTTCTGTTCAGTTAGCATTTTCAGCTCAAATTCGGAATTAAACGCCAGAAATTCGTGCATTTGAGAAATCTGTCATTACTCCAGTAGGCTGCACTCCGTAATCGTAACTGTAAACTCGAGATTTATACAGCGCCCAACGCAAGCTAAGGCGCTGGAACCAGCTTATTCACCGGCGCTCAGTCAAGGCAAAATCGATAGGCAGATGGGGTCAGATTCGGCTCCAGACCAAGATCCCAGGGTCAGGCAGGAAGACAGAATTGGAGGGTAAGACAGTGGATAAAGGGAAGAGGAGGAATAAGGGTAGGTTTTGTGGAAGAGGAATGTTTTCAGTTAAAGACCTTCGCAGAGATTGCAACGGGTGAAGTGTTAGTGAATTCGTAGGATGGGTGAAATAAATGTCCTAAAACCTCTTCAGGTATTCTCAATGTATGCATATACGCTGCGTGTACGTCAGCAATCTTCGTCCTTTGCTCTTCACTTTCTATGGCATGTATGTGCGTGCGTGCATGCGTGTGTGTGCTTTTTATAAATGGGTATGAGGTAGAGATGAAATTAATAGATTTGTTTTGACTATGGACAATAGGATTAAATAAAAAATTAATTAAAATTTTATTAAGTGAAATATGATTACATTAGACTAAATTATATAATAATAGATTAAGCATAAAATTAAGTTAATATTACTCACAGGTTTTGGAGCGAAATTACGTGCAAGGTAACAAATTTCACGAGTCGGTTTTTGACAAAATTAAACACCTTTTTCAAATGATTTGGATATGCCTCATAAGCTCATCAACATTTTCTAAAATAATGAGATATATTGTTTAATAAGTACTTAAATACTAAATCAATTTTCTGTAATCTCGTCAACGATCGTTGTAATCATATTGGCAGTGAAGAGAAAGTCCGTAGTAAAAAAGGCACGCAGAAAGGGAACGACTATTGCCGGTAAAGGAACGAACCCTGTTCTGAGCAAAGGACATCATCGGGACGTTGTTCATCCGGCAACCGTGGAAGAGGTAGAGTCGGATTCCGATAATAGATGTTTAAGCGTTGCTTCCCTTAAGGAAGCGGCCAATTCTGAATCGTTTCTTTGAGGGATAAGAAACTATGCGGCAAAAACGGTAAAGAACGGCCATTTAAGGCTATATGGAAAATTGAAGGTATAGTGACGTGGGTGGCTTTGGATACAGAACTGCATTGGAGTCTCACCACCACCCCCCAAGTATCACAAACCGTGATTATCAACTTAGTAGTTGTTCCTCAGTTTAACGACAGCTTATGGCATCAAAGTCCGTTGCCGTCGCCCTCCTCCTTTATCCAGGTTGGGACTGGCACTAACCCAAATAAGGCAGTGGCGGAGTTAATTATCAACTTGTCAACTTGATTATCAACTGCCAGATTATCATCTTGTCGGCTATTCAGCTATATGTAATTTTTTAAAACATGTTTTAAAGGTGTCTAAGTGTAACCTACAATTATTAGCACGGTGTGTTAGCAATATTATAAACATCTTACGATTAGAATTTTAACACTGTTTCATAAAAATCTCAGATTTCTCACTCGCGTGGTCAAATATCGAGTAGAAATGTGAGTTAATTTGGATATCAACGACCCTGGCAACCGGAAGTTGTTAAACGCTCGATTATGCGAATTATGCTAGGCTGTGCTTAGACACCTTTAAATCACTGTTATGGAGCTCTATATATAAACTTAAATTTAGGACGAGTATATTTCTTAGATCGGCAAAACGAAGCAGAGGTTGGAGGAAATAGTTGAATGAGTTAGTGGGGATTCTTTCCTAAGACTTTGTTACACAAGAATCGTTCTTTCCAATTTTTAACAACTTCCTATATAACCGCCAGAGCCATTCTGGTCGACAGTACCTAACACTAACGACAATAACAGAATTTAACTAGTGTTGTGTTTGTGTGTAGTAGTAGTAGTAGTAGTAGAATTGGTAGTAGTAGTAGTAGTAGTAGTATACTTATATATATAATATATATATAATATATATATCAACACGTTTTATGGATATAATGCAGCTGAGTATTTTGTAATATAAATCAGTGTTTAATGACATCTTGTTCCCGCCAGAAACATTATAATAACGTTGTCTTTTCCTTACGTCAAAACACGTAATAGGATGCAACAGCGATTAGCATTAGTTTCGACGTTTAACTACTAATCGCTGTTTCATCCTAATAAATGATGTTGCCGAAAGGTGAAGTCGACGTTAATAGCTCTGGCAACAACAGTTATTAAACGAAAATAAGGGTTATAAGGCGTCGATGAAAACGAGTTAAATGATGTGAAGCAATTTGAATCAAGCAGTTAGTCTTAGCATCCGGCGTTTAACGACATCTTGTGGCAAACGAATAAAAGCGGTGGCAGAGTTTATAGTTAGTTAGGAATTAACGAAACTGAATTTATATAGCGTCGAAGAGAGCGGCTTCAAGGTGTGACACAATCTGACTCACAGATGGGAGTAATACTTGCTATTTGTCGCAGTTTCCGATGTTTAATGACATGTTGATTCCGCTAAAGCTTACAGTAACGCATAATGTGTATGCACCATCGTTTAAACGAATTTGAAGAGTTAATAGCGTCAAAGAAAGTGAGTTGAAGGTGTGTAACAATTGCTGCAGTCTCACCACCAAACGCGAACGAGATAAATATAAGGTGAATGAAAAATGTGTGAACAGTCTTTATATTTAACATATAATATTTTATTTTGCATTTGATATTTATATTAATATTATATGCTAAGTTTATCGTCGTGACTTCTGGTTTGTAGTGATAGTTTAAAGTCATGTCATGGCATCAAAGGCCATTGACGTAAATCAGAAAACTTTTTGTTCATCTTTCACTGTCAGACATTAATTAGACATTAATTAATAGTGTCGAATTTTTAGCGACATCTTACGGCTGCCAGGGCCGTTGACTTTTCAGCCTGTCTCCACACATAAGGTGATGGTAACTCGGGTGCTCCCGGCGATTAGATTTTTTAACGTACATGTTATGGCATCAAAAGGCGTTAAGGTCGATGAGAAAATACTTAACCATATCTTTCAGCAATTAGTCGTAGTAGTAGTTCCAGTGTTTAACGACATCTAATGGCATCAAAGGCCGTTGACGTCGCCTTCCTCCTTTATCCAAGCTTGGGACTGGCACTACCCCAAAAAGGAAGTAGAGGAGTTAAAAATGTGAAATAAAATAAAATGTTATATATAATGTCGTATAAAAGCGATTCAATGGTGTCTTAACGTAGCCTGCTTCTACCGGGTATTTAAACGAGCGAATTAAACCACATCTTGTTGCCAGGGGTATCACGACAATTCGTCTACAGACTTTTCGTCTTCGACTCTTCGTCTATAGACATTTCGCCGACCGATATTTCGCCCACTATGACGTTTCGTCTACAGACTTTTCGTCTAAGGGACTATTTCTTTATTTTTAACAGTAAATGTTATTTCTTTGGTAGAAGAACGCGCGTGGACAGATGTTTTTCCGGTGAAAAATACAGGGTGGCGCAATAAAAGTGGGACCGGTTCGTGAAATCTTGTGTAATGTTCATCAAATTATGTTTTGGGCGATTTGTTAAACTGAAAATTGTCGTTACTCAGTAATTCAACGTATGACGTACGACGTCACTATTTCGTTAACTTCCGTTCGCCATCTTCATAGTTTGCTTTACTTCCAGTTTTTACTTCTTTATAAAATTACAAAGAATACGGCAAATGTCTGTAGACGAAGTGTTGTAGACGAAAAGTCTGTAGACGAACTGTCGCGGTCCGTTGCCATGTTCGTTAACGCCGATCTTACCTTGCTTTTTGTCATTTTTAATCGAGAAAAATAAAATGAACAAAATTGAGGAAGATTTTTAGGCCCAAACGTCGGAAAATCGTTTTTCAAGGTGTCAAAACGTAGAGTCTAAACGATGTGTAGGCGCCATACTCTTGAACATCATGGGCAACCAGGAAAACAACTGAGGTGGTCCAGGTGACTTCGGGTCTAGATATGAACCGGGTTCTGAATAATCAAACAGAGGAAGCTTTTTACTCGGGCATGTGCTACGAAATAGAACTATGGGTAAATTATATTCTGGGTTATTGGGTGAATACAGGGTGCTGTTAGGGGACTAGATATTTAAAAGAGAATTATCTAGAATATTTGTAAAACCGTCAAAGGCCAATGCTCCAATACGATGGCAGTAATCTTCTGGTTCTAATACCACCGCTTAGTTGCTAGAAAAATATAATAAGGTTAAACGTAAGGTCGACGTCAACGCCTTTCACAGCCTTAAGAGTCGTCTAAGACCTAATACCAGAAAAATATGAGACTCCTTTAGACACCTTTAAATCGCTTTTACGGAACTAAGATATTCCTTCTTTTCTGCAAACGATGTCAGTTTCAAACAGACTATAACTCCCTTAAGATGTCGTGACAACAACAGAAAAAGTTGATAATTTTGAGATTGTCGTTTATCCCACCACTTCGTAATTTTCGTTGAATTCTTCGTTCTGTTATTAAAAGCTGTGTACATGAAGTAAGGCGAGGTTGATGCCACTGCCTTGTTTGGGGGTAGTGCCAGTCCCAAGCCTGGATAAAGGAGGAGGGCGACGGCAACGGCCTTTGATGCCATAAGCTGTCGTTAAACTGAGGAACTACTTCTTATGTATGTGTTTATTGTTGAATTGTGATGCAATGTAAGATCGAACTCACTGGCCCTGGAAGCCGCAAGATGTCGTTAACGAACGAGAATGACGTAACAAACTTGTTCTTGAGGATTTGACTTGATAGAGCGCTGATCATTGGGAGTTCAATCGTTGATAGGCAGTTTGAGGGCAAAAAGCTTGTACGCTGCATACGTCAGTTTATAGGCCGATATAGAGTTAGGTCAGTCGATAATAGGTCGTCGTTGAGATGGTGTCTGAAGTCCCATTAAGCTAGAAAGTCCACGTATGCATGTATGTGTGTATGTATGTATGCATGTATATATGTATCCAATATTTTATATAGCGCATTTTAAGAATCTCTCAAAAGTGCTATGAACATGGCTGTCCAGTTACGTATGTATGTGATAACTCTTGTTCTTTGAATGAGGAGATTATAAAATGTAGAAGGAAACGTTTTTCTGTATCGACCGTATGGCCTCGACCATTTGCCATCTTTCAATGAATTAAATGGGTGAGATCTTTCAGCACCGCTGCCCGTTTTTTTAATGGGCACCACGTCATTCCAGGTCTTCGTGTATGAAGTCTAATGAATGTTGCGGGATGGGTTGCATTGTCTCGTGCGAAAGATTATGGGTAGATTTAGGTCCGTGAATGTTGTTTAAGAGATTTCATGCTAACAACTACGTTTAAATGACATCACAGTACATGTCTCTTGTTTCACAGCAGACGCAAAGCAATTTAATCATTTAATTACTGTATGTAGTAAACTTGACTTCTGTTCTGCGAGAGGTTTGTGTTCCTTCCTTTCCTTCGGCTCAGTTGTCTTTCGCTCCTTCCCTCTGTCTTTGTTTTCCAAAGGCACACGCCTAGCCCTACAGGCAATCGACCACTCGAGCCGTCATTAAATAATCGATCGAATAATCGTTTGGGTACTCGGCCGATTAATTCGTTTCGATTCGATTACCTAATGGACTGTTTGATCATGAAAGGTGAACAGGAAATGTCCGACGGTTTACACTGGGTCACGTGACCTAGCGGTGAACGAGGAAGAGAGAATCTCTTCCGCTGGTGGACGATATATCTTAGGGGCAATTATGCGATGAGACACCGATCTATAATTTACGATGAAAGATCCACAAGTTGGGGCCATTCAAACGGTTATTTTGGTCTACGCGTGTGTATAATATAATTCGATGTTTAACGTCACCTTGTGGCTGCCAGAGGCCGATGCCAAGTTACGTATTTTTACAATTTAAGTATCGAAGAGATCAAATAAAGAACTTAAGAATCGATTGAAAATGAGCAACATATCACGTCCGAAAATGCGATTTAAAGGTGTTTAAGAACAACCTGATATATTTTTAGTATTATCGGTTGTTTAAGGAAATATTATCGTTGTAAAAATTTGCCATCAACTTTACATTACTCAATATTGAATTCGAAAATATGAAGCTCAGCGTTTAAGAATGTCTGTCTGTCGTTCAGATGTTTAAGGGCAATGACGCCCACGCGAACGGTAGAGCTCCATCCAAATAAAGGCATGAATTTCTTTAATTAGCTATTACTAACTCCGCTACTGCCTTGTCTGGGAGTAGTGCCAGTCCCAAGCCTGGATAAAGAAGGAGGGCGACGGCAAGGGCCTCTGATGTTATAACCTGTCGTTAAACTGAGGAATTACTACTAATAGCTATTACTATAATTTGACATTCCTGACAAAATCTCATTATACTGTCAGAAAGTAATTTAAAACGGTTAATATATGTATGTATTTGTGTGTGTGTGTGCACATATGCATGCATGGATGTATGTATGTATTCATGTATGTATGCATATATGTATGTATGTATGTATGTATGTATGTATGTATGTATGTATGTATGTATGTATGTATGTATGTGTATGCATGTAAGCAGTTATGTAACTATGTACGTATGTATGACAATTAATTTATAACGTTTTTTGTACCTTCAGAAAACACTGCATATAACTGGCAACGAAGTAATATGCTATTTGAGGGAAATCTTTGTTAAGTATCACATAAAAAAAACAAGAGGGAGATAAAATCAGGGTCAATGTGGGTTTTTGTTTAGGGTTAGGTGAAAGTCTTCGGCCGTGTCAGCCACAAGGTGACTCTTAACATTCGATGTTCTAAAATATCAGGATCTGTTTGGACACCTTTAAATTCCTTTTTTTCAACGTTATATATAAAAATGTTTCGCGGTGTTGTTTTGCTAGTACAGATTTGATATATGCAAAACTCGTTGTAAATGACTATGGTAGCCAGAAGGTGTCGGTAAAAACTGGAACATGTAATTACTGTGAAGACATGCCTTGACTGCTCTCACTTTCTGACGCTATAATGCTATTTTGTCAGGGATGTCAATTATAAATTATAGTAATAACTAATTAAAGGAAGTGATGCCTTTAATTGGATGGTGCCAGACCGAGCCCTCGATAAGGGAGTAGGGTGAAGATAATTACCTTTGTTATTACGAGGCGTAGTTAAACAGAAACTACGCGCATGTACAGTTATCCAGTTGTTAACGACATCTTGCGGCTGCTGCAGCCATTCAAGTCGACTTTCGTCTAAACAACAGAGGGATTATTTTTATTAGCGATTAAAGGAAAATGAGACATATACTTTTGAAACAAACGATTTAAAGGTGTCGAAGCAGATTCCTATATTTTGGGCATCACAACACTAAGGTTATGGAATTGTCGATGTCAGATCAAGATCCAAGAGTCAGTCAGTAAGTCAGACGGCTAGGATGGATGGTATTTTGGATAGGAACGGGAAGATAGATAAGAGGAAGAAAAGGAATAAGGGTAGCATCTGCGGAAGAGGAATGCGTTTAGCTTAGAATGAAAGACCTGTGTAGAGATATCAAGAACTGGGTTGGTGAGCTCGCTTGATAGGTCTGAAAATTGTCGTAAATCTGGCGGAAAGAGATGATCCCTGATGGGTGAAAAATTCCCCTGTGGGGAAAATGGTATGAATCTATTTTACTTTGAATCATACTTTATTTCCATAAAGAAATACAATATATGAAACATTTTAAGAGATAAATATCATGAAAAAGATGTCGATTTTACCATCAAAATCACTCTTTCCATTCGAGGTGTTTATCTTGAACCCATCAAGTATCGATCGATTTAACTGAACGCCTATAATACATTCGCCACTTTCAACAGTTTTACAGTCTAATATGAAATTAATATACAATTTTAAAAATTATTATTGTTTAAATAAAAAGACCTTAACTTAATTTTAAAAGGTCTATGGGAATCGATACATTATACGGTTACTTTACTAAAATATAATTGTTTCGATTAAAATGACAATGAATTTTAAGAAAAATCTAAGAGCGGCCTAAGTTTCAGCATTTAAAAGCAACAGTTGCCGTTATCATTGGAACATCTATTCTATGACCACTACCTGCAAATGATTTGCTTAGACTGCTTAATATTTATAAATGTAAATATACTCACGTGGTCTGTTCACCTTTGACCCCACCTTCCCTCCCTCCCTTCCTTCATCGCCAGTAAGACGAGCTCTTAGCCCCTCGTTTCAAACAATCAATATTAGGTGATCACTTTAACCGAAACACCTCCCTCCATCACTAGGCTGTTCAGTGCACGGATCCAATCCCACAGGCACGCACGCACGCACGCACACACGCACGCACAAAGTACCTGTTAACCTTCTACTGAATATACCATTTCTCGTTTGAAATAGAAATTAAATTACCTAATAACAATAGAAACAAAATCATTTGTATTAAACACATGGTGTAAAAAGTTGTAAAAAAATGCTAATCAGCAAATGAATATGGTAGGCCTATTTAATTTGTGTTGGAAATAACTATGATGCCTATGTGCATTTAATATAGCTCAAAATTATGTAAATTTCTGTAAGTATATGTCGTGCTATATTTTAACCTAAGAGAGTCTTTATGGTCTTTAAAGGAATAAAAACCAGCATAGTGACATTTAAGAAACTCTACAGCAAAATGAAGCTGATATGGTCATTCAGACGTGCCTTTATGGCCAAAAATGTCCGCTAATGACATCAAAAACTCCAATTTAGTCGATTTGGCCATAAAAAATTCGACCGATATTTCAAAAAGGAAACTGAAAATTAAAGAAGTCAGCGCCGAAGCCAGAAGGATACCTATTATCACCTGCCTTCCGTCTTCATAAAACAACACCTAGATGCTACAAGAAACACCAGAGACATCACGAGCAACGCCAATAATAATCTTCCAACATGTCATTTCTCGAACTTTTCCACTTAAGCTCATACTAAAGTTTCAATTTAAGATTTGCGTCGTCTCGAATCGTCGTCTTCAGCCAATTACTATCTAGAGAAAATGAGCAGCGTCGATGTTTTATTCGGTCGCTGTTTAAAACCAGGTACATTTACATTTACATTTACTCGGCTGAAGAGTGAGCCGGCCAACTATAAAAACTGTCCCGACTCATTAATGTGAGAAGCTTCGAGTGTTGAACGATATTTTACGGTTGAAACGACCGTTCACGTCGACCTTACCTTATCTAACGCTGACCAAACCACAACCAATTGCAGGTTAAGCGAAACCGAGGAATATAAAACATCGGATAACGCAATTTAAAGGTGTCTAATCGGATTCTATTATCGCCATTAATTTTGTGGTTTTCGGTGTTTTATGACATCTTCTGGCTGTCAGGACTATTAACGTTGATCCTCCTACAGTTACAGTTTACATTGCATTACTACTTGCGGAGATATTCCAGAATTTCAGAGTTTTAATAGTCATAAAAATTTGTTTGATAATAGCATTAAGCGTTAAACGACATCTAGTGACTTCTAGGCCTGTTAACGCCGACCCTAACCTACGCAACTTGTTCGTATCCAGCTCGCGATAGAAACATTAATTAGCCCAGCTATTGATGGTTCCACTGTTTAACGACATTCTATGGCATCAAAGGCCGTTGGCATCGCCCTCCTCCTTTATCCAGGCTTGGGACTTGCACTACCCGAGTACGCCTTTGTAGTCGTTAAACCCAACCAGCTATTAAACAAAAATGATATTTACGTGACATTGGAGAAAGCGATTTAATGGTATCTAAGCAGAACCTAATATTAATCGTAGCTTGGTAGCATTCAATGTTTAACGACATCTGACGGCTGTCAGGTATCGTTAATGTCGACCTTCCTAGGCACAGCGTTAACCAATTTAGTCGCAGAAAATACCAACAAATGAGAATTAGGCGAAATGTCCAGTGTTTAACGACATCTGTTGACGTCAACCTTAACTTGCGCTTTAAGTATCTGCTTTGCAAGAAGACTAGCGATTGAACGAACATGAGGAATACATAATTATCATGTAGAAATAGGCGATTTAAATTTGTACAAATGTGGCCTTAAATTTATTAACATCACAGCTGACGTTTCTTTAGATGTGAGGTACGTTCTACAACATATATTGTGCGCCTTTCATGAAACTCACGTAGACTGTATAATAATCTCCCAAAAACACTTCACATCTTGAAAAGAACTCATCTCTTCAATCACTCCTCTCTTGGCTTTCGAACCGATTTATTGTGGTGACCATCTACGATTATTACTGTGGTGCTATAGAAGTATTATTATTTATCATTAACATCCATTTCGATGTAGCAATGTAGCGTCAGCGAGTAAAAACAGGAACGACAGACGACAGTAATAACATTATCCAGTTTTTAACGACATCTTGCGGCTGCCTGAGCCGTCAGTATTAGTGTCCAATGTTTAGCGACATCTTATGACACCAAAGGCCGTTGACGTCTCCCTCCTCTTTTATCCATTATCCAGTTTTAACTATATTTAGTAGTACAACCAAATGTTTAATGAAATCATATGGAAGCATTGGCCGTTGACGTCCTAACAAATGTTTTAGATGAAAACAGTTTTGTTTTTAAATAGTTTGGCTTAACTAGCAATATGTAAAGTCACAATTAAACTATTAAACTTCAAACTGAAAAAGCTATTCATAAAAATTTATCATAAAAACCAGTTCATTTGAATATAGCGATTGTATTATACCTCAGACTATGGAGATTAACATTATTTAATGGATGACCAATGCGAATATATGAAAAGCCGAAAACTTTGCGCTCTTTACATCAACTATTAACAGTGTATTTACAGACATAAGAATTAGTTTCATCAGCCAATCACCAAAATCAGCGTCGCGCAACCGAACCCCAGCCAACCCTCCCACCAATTTTATAACCCACCCTTCTGCTAGTCACGCGACTCTCTTTCAGTGTATCTTCTAGTCCAAATAGATACACAAAATGATTACCAAATTGTATCAATAGTCAAACAACTTTTAATATTCAAAAACAAAGTATAAACAAAAATCAATCTGCACTAATTACATAAATTATAAACAAAAGAAATCAATCAAACCCATACACACAGACCAGATGTCTCGATAATACATTTCAAAATTATCTTAGATACACTGCACTTAGGCCTATATATTTACAGGATGCGACCACTACTGAAATTAACTCCGCCACTGCCTTGTTTGGGGGTAGTGCCAGTCCCAAGCCTGGACAAAGGACGAGGGCGATGGCAACGGCCTCTGATGCCATAAGCTGTCGTTAAACTGAAGAACTACTACTAATACTATTGAAATTACGCAGCAACCCATATGCTTCATTTTGCAAGTTTGGATGCCATACATGTTTTAAACAGTAAAAACCAACTGGTTTGCTACACAATTCACATATATTTAGTAGTAGTTCCTCAGTTTAGCGACATCTTATGACACCAAAGGCCGTTGACGTCTCCCTCCTCTTTTATCCATTATCCAGTTTTAACTATATTTAGTAGTACAACCAAATGTTTAATGAAATCATATGGAAGCATTGGCCGTTGACGTCCTAACAAATGTTTTAGATGAAAACAGTTTTGTTTTTAAATAGTTTGGCTTAACTAGCAATATGTAAAGTCACAATTAAACTATTAAACTTCAAACTGAAAAAGCTATTCATAAAAATTTATCATAAAAACCAGTTCATTTGAATATAGCGATTGTATTATACCTCAGACTATGGAGATTAACATTATTTAATGGATGACCAATGCGAATATATGAAAAGCCGAAAACTTTGCGCTCTTTACATCAACTATTAACAGTGTATTTACAGACATAAGAATTAGTTTCATCAGCCAATCACCAAAATCAGCGTCGCGCAACCGAACCCCAGCCAACCCTCCCACCAATTTTATAACCCACCCTTCTGCTAGTCACGCGACTCTCTTTCAGTGTATCTTCTAGTCCAAATAGATACACAAAATGATTACCAAATTGTATCAATAGTCAAACAACTTTTAATATTCAAAAACAAAGTATAAACAAAAATCAATCTGCACTAATTACATAAATTATAAACAAAAGAAATCAATCAAACCCATACACACAGACCAGATGTCTCGATAATACATTTCAAAATTATCTTAGATACACTGCACTTAGGCCTATATATTTACAGGATGCGACCACTACTGAAATTAACTCCGCCACTGCCTTGTTTGGGGGTAGTGCCAGTCCCAAGCCTGGACAAAGGACGAGGGCGATGGCAACGGCCTCTGATGCCATAAGCTGTCGTTAAACTGAAGAACTACTACTAATACTATTGAAATTACGCAGCAACCCATATGCTTCATTTTGCAAGTTTGGATGCCATACATGTTTTAAACAGTAAAAACCAACTGGTTTGCTACACAATTCACATATATTTAGTAGTAGTTCCTCAGTTTAGCGACATCTTATGACACCAAAGGCCGTTGACGTCTCCCTCCTCTTTTATCCATTATCCAGTTTTAACTATATTTAGTAGTACAACCAAATGTTTAATGAAATCATATGGAAGCATTGGCCGTTGACGTCCTAACAAATGTTTTAGATGAAAACAGTTTTGTTTTTAAATAGTTTGGCTTAACTAGCAATATGTAAAGTCACAATTAAACTATTAAACTTCAAACTGAAAAAGCTATTCATAAAAATTTATCATAAAAACCAGTTCATTTGAATATAGCGATTGTATTATACCTCAGACTATGGAGATTAACATTATTTAATGGATGACCAATGCGAATATATGAAAAGCCGAAAACTTTGCGCTCTTTACATCAACTATTAACAGTGTATTTACAGACATAAGAATTAGTTTCATCAGCCAATCACCAAAATCAGCGTCGCGCAACCGAACCCCAGCCAACCCTCCCACCAATTTTATAACCCACCCTTCTGCTAGTCACGCGACTCTCTTTCAGTGTATCTTCTAGTCCAAATAGATACACAAAATGATTACCAAATTGTATCAATAGTCAAACAACTTTTAATATTCAAAAACAAAGTATAAACAAAAATCAATCTGCACTAATTACATAAATTATAAACAAAAGAAATCAATCAAACCCATACACACAGACCAGATGTCTCGATAATACATTTCAAAATTATCTTAGATACACTGCACTTAGGCCTATATATTTACAGGATGCGACCACTACTGAAATTAACTCCGCCACTGCCTTGTTTGGGGGTAGTGCCAGTCCCAAGCCTGGACAAAGGACGAGGGCGATGGCAACGGCCTCTGATGCCATAAGCTGTCGTTAAACTGAAGAACTACTACTAATACTATTGAAATTACGCAGCAACCCATATGCTTCATTTTGCAAGTTTGGATGCCATACATGTTTTAAACAGTAAAAACCAACTGGTTTGCTACACAATTCACATATATTTAGTAGTAGTTCCTCAGTTTAGCGACATCTTATGACACCAAAGGCCGTTGACGTCTCCCTCCTCTTTTATCCATTATCCAGTTTTAACTATATTTAGTAGTACAACCAAATGTTTAATGAAATCATATGGAAGCATTGGCCGTTGACGTCCTAACAAATGTTTTAGATGAAAACAGTTTTGTTTTTAAATAGTTTGGCTTAACTAGCAATATGTAAAGTCACAATTAAACTATTAAACTTCAAACTGAAAAAGCTATTCATAAAAATTTATCATAAAAACCAGTTCATTTGAATATAGCGATTGTATTATACCTCAGACTATGGAGATTAACATTATTTAATGGATGACCAATGCGAATATATGAAAAGCCGAAAACTTTGCGCTCTTTACATCAACTATTAACAGTGTATTTACAGACATAAGAATTAGTTTCATCAGCCAATCACCAAAATCAGCGTCGCGCAACCGAACCCCAGCCAACCCTCCCACCAATTTTATAACCCACCCTTCTGCTAGTCACGCGACTCTCTTTCAGTGTATCTTCTAGTCCAAATAGATACACAAAATGATTACCAAATTGTATCAATAGTCAAACAACTTTTAATATTCAAAAACAAAGTATAAACAAAAATCAATCTGCACTAATTACATAAATTATAAACAAAAGAAATCAATCAAACCCATACACACAGACCAGATGTCTCGATAATACATTTCAAAATTATCTTAGATACACTGCACTTAGGCCTATATATTTACAGGATGCGACCACTACTGAAATTAACTCCGCCACTGCCTTGTTTGGGGGTAGTGCCAGTCCCAAGCCTGGACAAAGGACGAGGGCGATGGCAACGGCCTCTGATGCCATAAGCTGTCGTTAAACTGAAGAACTACTACTAATACTATTGAAATTACGCAGCAACCCATATGCTTCATTTTGCAAGTTTGGATGCCATACATGTTTTAAACAGTAAAAACCAACTGGTTTGCTACACAATTCACATATATTTAGTAGTAGTTCCTCAGTTTAACGACATCTTATGGCATCAAAGGCCGTTGCCGTCGCCCTCCTTTATCCGGGCTTCGGACTGGCACTACCCCATAGAAGGCAGTGGCGGAGTTTCATACCGTATACACTGTGTCCGGAAAAATTCCAAGGCTCTAAAATATGAATGAAAAAACTATAGTAGATAATAATCAATTTAAAAATTTAAAAACCTTTTTGATCCGTACATAATTACCAACAAAATTCTTTGTAATTTATTAACGGCCCCCGTTTAAAATTACGTCACAGTGACGTATTTGAATTTTATATTTTGTAAAGAAAGTTGCTAGAAAAATGGCGTTCGATGCTGCTGTTAGTCAGTGGCGTGTACGTCTCGAAGCTTGCGTTGAAGCCAATGGCGGACATTTTGAACATAAATTATAGTTCAATAATATTTCAGGATTAAACTGTTTTTGGAATTTTAAAAATCGATTAATGTTTACTAATTATTTTCATATTTACCGTAAAGCCTTGGAATTTTTCCGGACACAGTGTATAATTGAGTTACAACTAGAACTATATAATGTTTTGTAAAAGCGATTTAAGGGTGTGTAAATGTACCCTATTAATATCAAGGAGTTGCATGAGTGAGTTAAGCGACTTCCTGTTGCTGACAAATGTAAAACGTTACTCAAGCAGCGGGAACCTTCTTATAGTTTGGCCACATGGTACGAAAGAGTGGAGACTGGATAGGGAAATATATCATCCTATTTATAATTCCTGGATTCCTAGAGAGAGGAAAACCTAAAAGACAATTTGTAGACCAGCAACCCGACTGGAATATTCTTTGATCAGTTATTGAAAGAGACACGAAAGAGAAACGATTGGAACAAAATTGTTCGTGGTGCAGTCAATATTCGGGTCGAGGACAATCGACCTCACCAAACATTTTATTAATTTGGGAATTTTACAGAATTTCATAGTTTTAATTTAAGAACTAAATTTTGAAAGGCACTAAATCCCTCGTTCATCGGCTGTTCTGATGAATATGATGCAGTTTGCCAATTTCTCTGTTTTATTTTGTGCCACCATTGTTGGTGATAATAAACTGTTGAGTAGAACCGTCCAGTGTAACTCCGCCTCTGCCTTTTGTCGGGTGGTACTAGTCTCAAGTCTGGATAAATGAGGAGGGCTACGCTATTCATCTTCGCTAATCAAGCGCCGTTAAAAAAAAACATTTACTAACCGCTGTAGGGCTATAAGCAACAGCTTTTTGTTTGGCATTGATCCAGATGTGAATTTTGCGTGCAAGGTTAAGTGGACGTCAACGACCCTTGGCAACCACAAGATGTCGCTAAACCCTCGATGCTCTGAAATGTTAGGATCGATTTGCACACCTTTAAATCGGTTTATTTAAACTTTTATAATTCTCAATTTCTTTCGAATTCCAGTTAAATTCAGTTCTGCGTTTCCGACTAAAACGGAAAGTCGACTTTAACGGCTCTGGAAGCCAAGAAATGTTGTTAAGAACTGGATAATGTTAAATATTGTCTGTCTTGTCTGCTTTCACTCTCTGAAAATATATTGCTACCAATACTAATAATAAATGATAATAAATAATTATTTAAGAAACTCCGCTGCTGGCTTTAGTCGGGTGGTGCCAGTCAGAAGGCAGGGGACAGAGGAGGAGGGCGACATTAATTTCGTTAGACAGAATCTACTCACTCGCTTCGACAACTTAAGGCTGAGAAGGCGTTTACATCGGCCTAACGAATCGTATTCGTAATCGTAATTCCGAGATTTCTACAGCGCTCAATGAAAGCCACGCCGAGGGGACCAGCTTATTCACAGGCTCGCAGCACAAGCAAAAAGTAGTAGTTTATCAATGTTTAAAGATATCGTATGGGAGTTTAAAGACATCTTATGAGAGTTTAAAGACATCGTATGGGAGTTTAAAGACATCGTATGGGATCAAAGCCGTTGACGTCAATCAGTTTCCTAGTCTTCCCCACTTTTTCAAAGCCTTTTCTGTCTACTTCTCCGAACTTAGTTTTTTTTTTCACCAAAACTTTTCTTTTTTTCGCGTACAATGCTTTCGCGTACATCTAGTGCGTGCGGGCGTGCGTGTGTGACTAAGGATGAGGCCTTCTCATCGCTTAACCGGCCTTGGCAGTCACACGATGTCGCTTAGCATTCCATGCTATTATTTAACAAATTTGTATATTATTATAAATACTCTGAAATTCGGGAATATGTCCAATGGTAGTTAAATGTAAGTTGAACGAAGGTCTGCGTCGTTGGTCTTGGCAACCAAAAGATTTTGTTAAACACCGAATACTATTAATTTACAGAGAATCATAGTTTCCCGTTAGACACCTTTTAAATCGTGTTATCCGACGATTTATATTTCTCGTTTAAGCGCAACGCGTAATCATTACTAGACCCGTCTATACGGAAGTTAAGGTAGATGTGAACGGCCCTTGCAACGGTAACATAATGTCGTATACAATGCATCTCACAGTAAAAAGTGTTAAAAGTGTTTAACAATTTCGATTGAAAACAGTGGGACGACAGTTGCCTGTTGTTCCCGTCCCACATATGAAATTGGGACGACATCTTACGAATATAATTTGGAACGGCGATGAACTAACGTCTGAGTACTCTTATGCAAAATTCTGTTCATATGGTGTCAGCGCGGTTTTGAAAGTGGGGGGACTGGCGCATCCAGAGGCTTCATAAGGGGTCCAAATAAGGAAGGTGATGGCATCAGGAATTTTATCGATCTTTTCTATAGTCATCGGAATTTACACGACCAAGGATCCTAAATGTAAATGTAGATGATTTTCTAACGCGTCCATTTAGCCCAGACATTGATCATTTTCAGTAAATTTATCGGGGGATGTACTTCACCATGGCTGCCCAGTTGAATGGGTAACAGATGAGGATATAATTTCGAACTCCGAAGCATTAATGTCTAATTAGACTTAAGCAACATTTGATTTCTACGGCGTCGGTCGACGCATCCCGTGGTTTGAAAGCGGTCTAAAAGAAGGAAGTTTTTTTGCTTTTTACATTCAAATCGCTCTTCGAAGAGAATTTTAAAGCCAGAAAGTAAACATTAGAAACACTTGCAAGATGCGCGCATCATCGCAAATCTACTAAAACATGCATAGAAAAAAAATAAGAACAACGACTTCCAAAATAAACAAGAACGATGTCGGTAAATCCACGATTACTAAGCGAGTGAGTAAGCGTGTCAGTCAGTCAGTCATTCGGCAGAGATGGATTTTCAGTCACCACTGAACGTAACTGAGGAATAAGTCTAATGCGATTACTAACAACGTCGAGAAAGAACGATGTAAAGGTGTCTATTAATCTCGTAGTCTATTAGAAGGAGTAGTAGTAGTCTGGATTTTTCATGCAATGCTTCCTAACCAGAGTTCCGAAGACCAATGTCGTTATTATTGTTGTTGTTGCTGTTCTTCTTCTTCTTTTTCTTCCTCTTGTTATTGTTGTTATTGTTGTTGTTGTTGTTGTTATTGTTGTTATTGTTGTTGTTGTTATTGTTGTTGTTATTGTTGTTATTGTTGTTGTTGTTGTTATTGTTGTTGTTATTGTTGTTGTTATTGTTGTTGTTATTGTTGTTTTTATTATTAACCGACTTTTTTATGTAATTCAAAGTCGACATCACAGTTCCTGGTAGCTACAAGACGTCATTTAACACTCGATATTAATCATAATAAAAGTGCACCCTTAGACACCTTTATATAGCTTTTTGGACGTTATACTTTTCCTCGTTTACTTTCAAACGTTCACACGTAATTTCCTTCAAGTATGAACGATAAAGTGATATTCTTAAACTCCTAGCTTCAATTTTCCGTATTTAAAACTGAGTAAGGTGAATGATACTTACAATCATGATATTTTATAAAACACTCGATTCGGCTTCGAACAAATTAGGCCACATTTAAACACCTTTAAATCGCTTTCCAGTTGTTATATATATATATATATATATATATATATATATATATATATATATATATATATATATATATATATCTACGATTCGTTCATTCATAATTTGTTATCCAGACTTTGTGTCAAAATCTCTAGCGGTCATAAGTTCAACCAAGGAGGAAGACAAGGTAAAGGTAAGGGACATGAGAAGAAAATGCAATGAAATCTAACATAACACTGTTTCAATGCGTTGGCTAATAAAGAACACAACTGAGTTCAAATCTTACTGAACAAATAAAAAACAGTAGCTTACGTTTACACAACTTTCAAATCGCTTTTACCGGCGCTTTATTTTCGTCGTGGCTGCCGCTATGTTTGCCTAAGGAAACTTAACATAGCGCCTTTTCGTACATCACAAAGGGCTACATACGATAGCCTAAATGGTGTCAGATGTTACCCAGAACAAATATTCAGTGGTTTAACGAGCGGTGTTCAGATAACTAGAAATGTAGCCAGTGGCAGACTCGCGCACACACGATGAACCTAACCCACAGGTTTCCATCCACGGAGAAGGCCCAAGAACCCTGACTTAACATTACAGTGTACCATTATCCAATGGACAGATGGCGTGAACGGCTACGGGCGATAGTAGCGGTTAGGAGTTTAAGATCATACGTTACGTTTGCCGCGCTGTTTTCCTTGAGGTACAGGAATCCTAGCTTACGGATAGTAGTATTTTCCGATGTTTAACGACATCTTGTGGCATCAAAGGCCTTTGACGTCGCCCTCCTCCTTTATCTAGGTTTGGGACTGGCACTGCCCCCAAACAAGGCAGTGGCGGAGTTCTCTGTCTTGCGCAGTAGTAGTAGTTATTCGCTTACCATACATAAACAGCTGAAGTGCAGAGGTACAGAACCCAAATGGCCATCGTTGTGCATGGTTGCAATTGTAGTTGCTGCAGCTACTGACGACGACGACGACGATAATGATGATGATGATGAGGAGGAGGAGGAGGAGGAGGAGGAGGAGGAGGAGGAATGAGATTTCATTTACATTTCAGTTCTAAGCATGAGTCGTAATCGTAATCAAGAACTTTTAAAGCTCCAGTTCAAGATAGACTCATCAGTGGCTCTCCCGGCCTCGATAAGCCAGATCCACTGTAGGGGAACAAAATGGTCTTCGAGTGCTTGCGGAAGAGAGAGGGAGGAAGGCAGAGAAGTAGAGTCGATGGCGCTCCTACGAACTGTATGTTTCGTGTAATCAGGTGGAGGGGTAGTTCACTGTATGCAAAGTATTTGCATACAATTACTACAAGGACAGACACTCCAAGTACACTCAGTGCGTCGACCGCAAGTACCTGTGCCACCTCTGTACCAGGTACTCGTGTTTCGCACAGAACAAGTACTCAGTCCGTAATTACTAGAAAACGCAGTGAATCATTTTATAGAACTATTTGGCATTAGATTCCGTTATTTGCTAGTTTCAGGTGTGAGAAGCCACGTTGAGTGAACAGTTTTAATGTCGAGTTTTCCTTTCCATCTTGATTTCCTTCCTCAATTCTGCCTTTCTTTCCATCTGTTTTTCCTGTATTCCTTCTTTCTTTGATTTCTTCTTCAGTGCAAACTAACGAGCTAACTAATTTATTTTAAAGTTTTTTTTACCTATTTAATTGCAGATATATCTACTTTCTTTTTCTCTTTCTAACTGGCGATATAGTGGACTTCTTGATCTTTCCATTTAAAACTGAAGTCCCATCTTTTCAAGAAACCAAACCCTGGTCCATCCAATCCTCCGCCTCCTTTGTTATCTCGAGCTAAGCACAAACCACTTCAACAGTTTTTGTCTTCTTTCCTCTCTGGTCTTCTAGCATCCTCATGTTGTCCTTTACATGGTACCTCTTGGCAACCCCTCTGACTTGACGCAGCCCTCGTGAATAGGCTGTTGCCCTCGGCCTAGATTTTAAACAGCGCGTTAGAAATCTCGGGTTAACGAATGACGATTAGGTCAACTACTGATATCAGGTTTCGTTTAGACATCTTTAAGTCGCTTCTTCCGGCGTCATAATTATATTCCTCGTTGTCATCATAACATCGTATACGCCGCATTGTCATCAAACAGTAATACTAGTAATAGTAATAAAAATTATACCTTAGACACCTTTATATAGTTGTCTTTCGAGTATATATAACTGTTATTTTGTTCAATGGCTGGATTTAACTCTGCCACTGCCTTGTTTGGGAGTAGTGCCAGTCCCTAGCCTGGATAAAGGAGGAGGGCGATGGCAACGGCCTTTGATGCCATAAGCTGTCGTTAAACTGAGGAACTAGTAACTACATGGATGGATGAACTGTTTCCACTTTACATGTAACGTGACTGACGCCTACAGTTCTCGATGCCATAATAATGTCTAAACACCCTCATTTTTTGTGTCTGTTGCTTGTCTGTCTGTTTGTCTGTCTAGCTTTGTCTGTCTCTGTTTCTCTGTCTCTCTTTCTCTCTCTCGGAAGCGTTAAATTACATTGATTGGTGCGTAGATCATTCGAGAATGGCGATCGTCTTTGAATTCATATCCTGCACGGGCACGATAAACGCCATCTCAATGGAGAAATAAGGATGATGTTAACTGCGCTGGTTGTTGTTGCAAGTCGTCGAACACTGGATGCTACTAAAGGTGGGCTGATTTAGACACCTCTAAAAAGCTTCTTTCAACTCTATGACGTTGTTTTCTTCAGCTTTATTGAAATCAAACTTCGCCACTGTCCTACTCAGGAAGCGTTCAGTCCGAACCTGGAAAAAGGCGGAGGGCGACGTCAACGGCCTTTGATGGCATAAGATGTCCTTAAACAATAAAACTACTTATTCAAATCAGAGTTGAAAGAGGATGTTAGGGCCAGATGAAACATTGGAAATGGGGCAAAATACGAGAACAAAACATGGCAAACGATCTGAATTCAGAATAAAATAGAAAAACATTGAACAATGAACTGCAAATAAACAAGAACTTTAAAGACGTCTAGGGTTAAAGTAAGACATGATGTCGGTGAACCTTGGGTCAGTCAGTCAGTCAGTCAGTCGGTCGGTCGGTCGGTCGGTCGGTCGGTCGGTCGGTCGGTCGGTCGGTCGGTCGGTCGGTCGGTCGGTCGGTCGGTCGGTCGGTCGGTCGGTCGGTCGGTCGGTCAGTCAGTCAGTCAGCCAGTCAGTCAGTCGCAAGAAAGATTCCAACGTCAAAGTAGCGTCGACTGTAGCGTATCCTGCAGGCACAAGATGTCGCTAGTCGCTCGATATTACTAAAGAGTAATTTGGCTCGTGTTAGAGACCTTTAATGCGCTTATTCTCCTTCTATATCATC
Source organism: Norana najaformis (assembly GCA_964023275.1). Taxonomy (NCBI): domain Eukaryota; kingdom Metazoa; phylum Annelida; class Clitellata; order Crassiclitellata; family Hormogastridae; genus Norana; species Norana najaformis. Next base: position 28,512,924 of record OZ029923.1, read on the forward strand.
CTTATCATTGTTCAATCGCTAGGTTTTTCCAGACAGTTCAACCGCCGGGAGGGTAAAAGATGTCCTTATAAACTGAATATTAATTACATTATTCTACTTATGTCATAGGATTGGTATTTATTGGCAACCAGCAGAAAACAACTTTGATCTTAGACTACAACATTCCAACTTTCATATGGAGTAACGAAAGGTCGATGTTTTACTGTCCTGAGAGCCATAAGAAGTCGCTGACACACGAAACTAAAAATTATAGGGATTTTAAAGGTCTCTGTGTTTACACACCTTTAAATTGCTTTTGCCAACCTTATAAATAAATTTCTCACATTCGTTCATTTCGCTAAACTATAATTGAATGTTAGTCCTTTGACCAGGAATATACGGTACGTCGATGTCGACGGTAATAGTAGTTCCTCATTTTAACGACAGCTTATGGCATGAAAGCCCGTTGCCGTCGCCCGCCTGCTTTATCCAGGTTTGGGACTGGCATTACCCAAGAGCAAGGCAGTGGCGGAGTTAGGCCAATGGTAAGATGACCACGGCTAATATGTAGCGCCAGAAAAGCGATTTTGAAAGGTACTTAAGCGTAACCTGTTGTTTTATCTTTTCAGTTTTATTTGAACCCGGTTTTGTTCTTCATTAACCAACGCATTGAAACAATGTTATGTTGGAATTCGGTGGCAAGTTTGCATTTTCTCCTCATTTCCCTCCTTTACCTGTTCCTTCTCCTCAGCTGAACTTTATCTCAAACATTCCGCTGACTTCCAACTCCACCCGAGTACGACAGCGCAGTAGCAGTAGTCTCCAATGTCTAATGACGTCTTATGGCATCAAAGGCCGTTGCCTTCGCCCTCCTCCTTTATCCAGGCTTTGGACTGGCACTATCCCCAAACAAGGCACTGGCAGAGTTAAAACCACTTTTATAATGTAATGTAGAAGTATAAGACTTTAATAAAAATGATTTAAAGGTGTCTAAAAAGAGTCTGTCACAGGATTATTATTATTATTTCTACCTTTATTAAGCGCCCCTATCTACTGACTTGGCATCAATCGATGGCGCTGAACAATAGTGAGTGAAGGACCTGCTCATGGTCCCTACACAATAACCGTCTCAGGGGAGGCTCGAACCCGTACTATCCGCGTTACAAGCCGAGCGCCCTAACCATTCGGCTACCGGGTCCCACAGGACCGCAGAGTATGGAGAAGGGTGGACAACTACCGGTGTTCTGCCCATGGATGATGATGATGATGATAATGATGATTGATGATGATGATTGATGATGGAATAGAGTCTAATATTATTCGTTCCCCAGAGGTATAAAGTTCCTAACGACATCTTGCGGTTGTCAGCGTTTTTAGCGACGATCCTACCATGCATTTTGGCTTGTTTAATCGAGGAAATAAAAATGAACGAAAGTGAAGAAGATTCTTGGCCTAAAAGTTGTAAAAATCTTGTTTTCATCCTGTCTAAAGGTTGACTCTAAACTTACGACATGTAAGCGGCAGCCACTACTAATCGCTAGGTTATTAGTAGCAGTTAAATGTTTTTCATTTGACCAGATGTTGGTTTTGTATGCAAGGTTAAGTGGACTTCAACGACCTTGGCAGCCACAAGATGTCGCTAAATATTCGATGCTCCAAATATTAAGAATTTTTTTGGGTCACCTTCAATGCCGTATATTCAACGTTATATATTTCTCATTGACGTTCAGTTGCAAAGGAATTAACTCCGCCCTACATTTAGTCGGGCAGTGCCCGTCCCAAGCCTGGAAAAAGGAGGAGGGCGGTCAATGGCCTTTGATGCCATAAGATCTCGTTAAGCACTAGAACTGATACTAATCGTAGTTAGGTGTTGCAGTTGAGGCTACGAGCAGAAGTCAACTTCAGCATCTCTGGCAGCCACAAGATGTCGTTAGAAACGGATTTAAAGTTGTCCTAATAACCTGGAGCATCGCTTTTGAAGCGACCGCTAATCATCTTTGTTAATCGAAGCATCGTTAAATAGAAACTAAACGCATATATGCAGTTTTTAGTTTTTAACGACACCCTGTGGCTGTCACAGCTGTTGTCGTCGACTTTCGCTTAGCTCTGGAGTTTTGTTGGAATGCATTACCGATTGAAGGAAAAAGATACATATATCGTTGAAGTAATCGGTTAAAAGGTGCCCAAACAGATCCCTAGATTTAGGGCATCGCAGGACTAAGGATAAGGTAAGGTCGACGTCAGGTCAAGGTCCAAGAGGCAGGCTGGCAGTCAGTCAGACGGATACGGTGGATGGTGTTTGCAATTGGTACGGGGAAGATAGATAAGAGGAAGAAGAGGAATCAAGATGTGATCTGTTGAAGAGGAGCGTTTTCGGATTTTCGGTGAAAGACCTGCGCAGAAAATGCAAAGGGTGAAGCTGAATGAAGAAGCAAAGAAATATGGACTGTACATGAACTTTGATAAGACAAAAACAATGGTATTTGGCGACAAAAATATCACCCAGCAGATAGTGGTTGAAAGAATGCAGCTCGAGAATGTAGAGAGGTTCACTTATCTTGGAAGTTATATGACATATGACCTAGATTGCAAAAGTGAAATAAAGATACGAATAGCGAGGGGAATGGCAGTGTTGAAAGCAATGGATAAAACTTGGAAGAGCAGAGCAATCAGCATGAAAACAAAACTTGAGGTATTAAAGACATGTGTATTTAGCACCATGATGTATGGATGTGAGACATGGGTCCTGACAAAAGACTCACGATGGAGAGTCTTGGCATTTGAGAGAAAATGTTACAGAAAAATCCTAAGGATCGGATGGACTCAGAAGATTAGGAATGAAGAGGTTTACGAAAGAGTGGCTATAACCGAGAATCTACTGCAGAAGGTTATTCAGCGAAAACTTGGATTGTTTGGACATATCTGTAGAATGAAGGATGACAGAAATATTAAGACTCTGATGTTTGGAATTATGGAAGGTACGAACAAGAGAGGCAGACCACATCGAGAATGGGTGGATGACATTGAGGAGTGGTGTGGCGCGGACTTGCAGAGACTGGGACATGCGGCTCAAAACAGAATCGAGTGGAGACACATTGTGAAACGGGCATCGGACACCTACGGGCATTGAGCCCACGGTTATTGATGATGAAGCTTAGATGAGTCAGCTGCATAAGATAAATCATCTTCATTGTGGCTGGAGTTTAATCCAGAGGGGTGGGGACAATGGCTATGGAGCGATTTCCAGATTTTAAGGATGAAGTGATTAGAGGGCGGAGATGTGTTAGGGCAAAAGCGCAAAGATCCTGACAGCCAGAAGATGTCATTAAACACCGCCGCATACAATGAAATAACTTAGAATACTAGATTCCGATGACGGTTGTATCCGACGCTTGAATGCCTCGTTTTCGTTCAACCAGTAGATCTGAAAAAATGTTGTCAACCATAAAATGAGCGATAACTGCACAAATTTATTTCCCATTGACGTCAACGGCCTTTTATGCCATAAGATGTCTTTAAACATCGGAAACTACTAACCAGTAGATGCAATTCGTTCAACTTCCGTATATTTTCTTTGTAGAGGAAGTTAAGGTCAACATTATTGAGCCTCATAACCACAAGATGTCGTTAAATAGTAGTTGTAGCTCCTCAGTTTAACGACAGCTTATGGCATCAAGGGCGTTGCCGTCGCCCTCCTCCTTTCCTTTATCCAGGCTTGGGACTGGCACTACCCCAAAAAAGGCAGTGGCGGAGTTATGTCGCTAAACACTTGTTAAGTCAAAAATAACCAGTAATTGTCTTACAAAATTGTGGTATGTAATGTGAGGTCGACGTCGATGACAATCGTAACATATCGTGAAAGACAATCTGTGGTTAGACACCTTTAAATTGCTTTTGCCGACGTTATATAATTCTCACTTTTGTTCGGTGGCTTCAATGCCTTCTCAAAAAAAAGTTAGTTCGACGTGAACGGCCTAAGCAGCCACAACGAATATACAACAACGGAATAACACTTGCAACTGAAAATGCAGCAGAAAAATTTTAATTCGTTGGTTATCGAAGAAGCATTTTGCTTCAAATTGCGCAGTTACTTCGACGCTAATACAATGCGACGTCATCTTAAAACAGAAAGATTAGTGGAAACAAATATATGTGGCGCCACCTGGCGAATAAAACGATGCCTTCCTGAGTAACACATCGATAAGGAAGACCAGGGAGAGGAAGCAGAGGAGGTTAAATGAATGTCAACGGCCTTTGGCAGCAACACAATGTCGCTAAACATTCATTTATCTAAAATGGAACTGCGTAGAACAGTCTTACTGACCACGTGACGAATGCCTCATCCCTGGACGCATTCAAGTCACGGCGTAGTCTACAGCGAGAGAGAAATATATAAGTAGTAGTTCCAATGTTTAACGACATCCTCTCGCGTCAAAAGCCGTTGACGTCGGTTGGGAAAAATTTGTACAGTTTGCACCTTATAACAGAAGCGCTGCTTCAGACAAAAATATCTTAAACGTGGCGTAGTAGTAGTTCCTTAGTTTAACGACATTTTATGGCATCAAAGGCCATTGACGTCACCCTCCTCCTTTATCCAGGCTTCCGACTGGCACTACCCCCAAACAAGGCAGTGGCGGAGTTTATAACCCGCCGATTAAACGCAAGTAAAGAACCACCTAACTACGTGACAAAAATTACAAAACGAACCTTAAATAATGTTGGTAAAAGCGATATAAAGGTGTCTAAGCAGACAGTAACAGCGAGTGTTTAGCGTCATCTTGTGGTAGCCAGCGTCGTCGACGTCGATTTAGCTTTGGAGCAAATGAAGTTCGTCTCAAGGTCTTAGTTTAAAAAGGCATCTGTAGGGAATCTGGAAAAAGCCCAAAATCATAGAAATGACAGAGTGAGGGGAACAGGCAGCGAATTTCAGAGCCCTTGGACGAGCAACTGGGAAACCCTGGAATCGAATCCTATTCTGGGTCGAGGCAGAGCACAGAAATTCAAAGCTTCCGATGAACCATTTAAAATATTTGTGCGGCTGATAGATGAGCAAAGACGATAGATTAATTATCATATATGCAACGTTCACCTATAAGCCGTAACACGTCTTAAACCTGACTGCCTAAGGTAAGGTGAGGTAATGTAAGGTAAGGTAAGGCAAGGTAAGGTAAGGTAAGGCAAGGTATACCGTTCACGCCTCTGTGTGCATGTGCAAAGAGGAGAGAGATAGACCGATGTCAATACTGTATATTAGGATTCAATGCATAATATAGTAGTTGGCTGTCCATAGTTTCTTAAGCGCTCTGTCTGTTTGTTCGCCCATAGGGATCGATAGGAAAATTATTGGCGAAGGCTCGGCGCCGTGACTCCAACATCTAATCCTCCACAGCCAGATGGCGCGATTCAGCTGCCTGAGGGTGAGAACCTACTCCCTGTCAATCATAAAATGCAATCATAAGTCATAATCCTAATTCTTTCCATCCTCACCCGAAGTCACTGTCATCGTCATCGTCGTCGTCGTCACCAAAGCCACCACTCTCACAATCCTCATTTCGTAATTTGCATCTTTTGTTCTGTCCTTATACTTCGTTACCTTTCTTCCTTCTTCCTTCACTTCCACCTCTTCTTCTTAGTTTCCTAGCTCTCCTACTTTATTCCTTCTTTCCTCTTCCTTACTTCCCTCCGTTCCTCTCTCTTTCTTTTCTTATGTTGCAGGGCTTTCAACTCCAGCTGGAGAAGGCCTAAGATAAGGTCGACGTTATTGATCCTTAAAGCCACAAGCAACAGAAAAACACACTCTACTGGATAGACAAAAGAAACGAAGACATAACGAGATTTAGACAAGACATAAGGAGAGTTTTGACTTTGAAAAAATGACCGAGAAGAATGGAGATCATTTATTCACACCCAAATGACAGGTTTCAGGAAATGATGACGAAGACGACAACGATGATAATGACGATGATGCTGATGACGACGACGACGATGATTATGCTGCAGTGTGCTGAAGAAATCTGGGTCTGCCAAGATCAGAAGATCACCAATTGCTCTGTAAAAGGAAAACTCCGAGAAAGATATAATTAACTTCGGCTGAGGAATATTTGAAATGCTGTTCAAATCCCAAATTATACCTCTAGAACATTGTTTATTCTTTATTCTTTTTAATTCGTTATTGGCTGAACACGGATCTGTTGTTGAAACGTAAATTTGTATCCTTTGCCTGATGCCTGAACTGAAAATAGTCGGATTCATTTGTTCTGTGAGTTGTCGTGCTTCATGATAGACGACCGTCGGAATCAAGAGGGCTATTAGCATTGTCGTTTAAAGTGATTTAAAACCCTCTTTGTGAAGGATTTGTGTGGAGAATAATTGATATCTGATCATTGATGTAACATCTGTTAGGAACCTCTCTGTGGAACCTCTCTCTCACTCTCTCTCTCTCTCTCACTCTCTCTCTCTCTCTCTCTCGGTTCTAATCAGTGTTGGAGTTTTAGAAGGTTTAGACAGATGCACTGCAGTAATCCTCCAAAGGAACCTAAATGTGAAGCTTGGCTTCTGATCAAAGGCAAAATCACAGTAGAATCAAACTTTCCTTGTAATATATAAGTAAGTAAGTATATTCTTTATTAACCAGTAGCTAATCGCATATCGGTTTACAAGTATTTAAGAAGACAAGAAAACTTAATATGCATGCAACATCCTAAAAATAAAACATTTAAGCGTTAAATTGTCAGCAGGAGGAATAATACGATCATGGATGTGATGGGGGCCGTAGGAAATAACTTAGGGTTTTAACTGGTGGGAGTAGCTGATGTAAGACATGATTTAGGTTGTTCAAGATTGCTTTAAAGAGACTAGCATCGGCTATGCCACAAAGTCCATCGCACGTTGAGGAGTTCCCAAGAAGATAGCGGAGACGCACAAGTAAAGCCTGGAAGCGAGCCCTAGCCTGTCCCCAAGCATAGCCCCACCACACGGGAGAGGCGTATAGCATCCTGGCCAGTGTTGTGGCTCGGACAACGTCGTAGAGCCGAGGGCCAGCGAGGCCATGTGCTACAAGAATTCGTATGGCATACAAAGACTGACGCGCCTGGCTATGACTGTGTGTATATGTGGAAACGATAGTTTCGCTTGCTGTCGAATGATGCGCATGATGCTGGAAGGAATTTGATCGACGGAAGAGGTTTAATGCTACTTTCAGAGGCCCTGTGCTGTACTGGGTTCAGAATAACGATAGTTAACATGTTCTAATCAATCTACTAACTTCTGCAACGCCGTTATTATAATAAAAAAAGTCATCATTCGAAGGTCACTAAAGTTAAACTTGAGTCAAACTTCAAAATCAGATAGAACAGAGAATCCAGAAATCGCTATGGTGGATAAGCAAGTCGAGAAAGAACCTTTAAAGGGTTGAAAGAGATGCTTATATAGGCCTATGTGTTGTCATACCTGATGACACGTAGGGATGTGCCAGTATATCAGAGATTGACAGCTGGGCACTGTGCATATATTATAATGGCAAGCACAATAAAGTTAAGTGAAACAGATTAGGATTTGAATACCAGATGTTCATCCTTGCGTTAACACTTGGTGATTGAAGACCTATCTTTTCCTAACTACCTGCACTTTTGAGGTGAGTAGTTGTAGTTCCAATGTTTAACGACATCTTATGGCATCAAAGATCGTTGACGTCGCCCTCCTTCTTTATCCAGGCTTCGGACTGGCACAACCCCCAAACAAGGCAGTGGCGGAGTTACTTTTGAGGTGAGTTCATAATTTAGCACTATATGCAATGAAAAGTTGTCCTCTTCAATAGCTGCTGCAGACGTGTTTGCACTCCTTGAACCCTATGGCCATGGTGCTAAGGAGTGTCTTTCTTTGGAGATAGATACGTCAGTGTTACTCTGCACTGCAAAAGTTGGATTCGTGATTGACCCTACTTGCATCGTTTGATGTCAATGTTGCTTGTATTGTATATAAACTGGAACCTCCTTATTGACGCAATAGCGCATTTACTTTTAACAGCCCTACTTGTGGCAGCCGGTCTGTGGTTGGGGCTAACCTTTCCCCAGCAACCAATATTGCTGATTCTACTGGCTTTGCTTAAACCAAGCGGCTGGTGTTAACAGAGATGTAAACTGAAGGGAAGTCAGTCAATCGCTGCCAAATCTATTAGGCATGCGTGCAATTTTTAAGGGCCATTGCAGACACACTATTCAACCAATTGGCTGACAGCTAATCTAGGGCCGCCACTGTTAGACCTTCGTTCAGTTCAGATCATATAATTATATAACACCTCGTTAGCGATATCAGTAGATTGCCTTCGAAGGCTTTGAGAGGACAGGCGGGGACGGGGGAAGTAAGGAAGGGAGGGAATGGCTGCTTAAAGAGGTCAGAGTAATCACTTGTATGAATAAATCAGAAATATAGACAAACCTAGGAAGCGTATAGCAGTTTATCTGGTTAACAGGCCTCAATAAAACATGATTGTTTTAGGGCGTGTGACTGCATTACACGGCAGCCCATCCTTCTGTCCAACCAACATAGTTAGGCTCACCAGGGAGGCTAACGAACTTTCATATACGATTTCGTAACGTCTGCGTGTCGCTAGGGAAGGGTAGTTGTAAGCACCAAATTTTTAAATAGACTTTATAATAAATAGAGTTTTTAAAGTAAACTCTAAAGGAATTCGCGGCTGAACGATTTCGTATGAGTTCACGTGGCGCTGTGTCTTCTCTTTGCTTAGAATAGGCAGTCAGATCGGTATAATAGGCCGCTACGGTGAATGGATGTTGTGCTGATTCAGGTAGGAATTGGTATTTGTTTGATGAAACTCGATCAGCTGTGGTTTAGAAAATTCGCGCTAAAGGCTGTCGACGTCTGAGTCCTTGATGTTGGGTCTAAATAATGGCTGCGGCGCAGTTTTGAGACTGGGGTGAGGCACCGCTAGACGCATTTTAGTCATTGCTGCTTTAGACGACCGTTTTTTGAAGATTCCGAAATGTCTTACGATTTTTTGCTCATCGCGGTTTATCCCGTGATCATCCATCAGTTGCTGAAGTTCTGTTGCTTTCCTCTTTCCTTCCTAACAGACCTCCGAAGTGCTCCTACTCCAACCGCAAAATAATCCAAAAATGGCATGGATAAACTGACGTGGCTTGTTGGCTTTCGATTAGGGCCTGGACCATGCGAATGCGATGTTGTATGGCATATTTACTTTTGATCTTAAAAAGCAGGTGATTAAAAACTCTCTTGCTAATGTTCTTCTTCGTGAAATGCGTTAGACTGCATTCGTCAGCTTCATTGGCTTCCTGCTGAATGGCGTATCACCCGTGGGCAAGACCATGAACCTTGGGGCAGATCCGATCAGATTCTGCAGGTTTTATCCCCTTCCCCATCTATCGATGACTATTGACTTTGCTCTGTCGACGGATACATAATAGAGAATTAACGTAGGCCCACTTTCGAGGCCAATTTCACGTATTCGATTTCTCGCCTATTTCATATATAGATACGATTGATTTATTTTCCAAAAGGGGAAAGAAGAAGAAATCAGAATCGCCCACTTTCTATACCAAAGTTAAGCTTCTGGGCAGAATGTAATTCTAATTAGAAATTTATATAGCACCGCTAAGGCGGAGGCGCTCTCAACGAAAATAGCCTCAACGACGTCCAATGTCTTTAAGACACCAGCAATGCTGAGATCGGCCTAACTATAAAAGTCCCCAGTGGTTGTCTTTCGCATACACGTAGAGCCCATCCAACGGAATCCAAGTGACAGTGGATCCAGATCGAAGAGAACATTGGTCTTCAAGCTCTGACCGACAAGAGACAAAAAGAGGCCAAAGAGTTGAACCCACATAGTTTGCTCGTCTCCCTGAGGCAGCTTTTGTGCGGGCTGAGAAATATCACAGAATTACTTCTAGGCCTATGTCCACATGCTCATGTATACGCACGTACATGTATATATGTACCTCTGTATTTTACAGTATGCACCACTGAATGTATCTATGTATGTATCTTTGCATGTATCTATGTATGTAGTACTTAGTGTATTACTTGCGTCTCAGTAGCGCTGCGTCTGTGCTGTTATTGCCTTTACAGGTGAGACCCTTCAGTCGGGTGTCAATAATAAATGTCTCCTTCTCCTTCCTCTTCTTCCTCCTCTTCCTCCTCTTCTTGTACACTGGCGGTTTCTGTGCTGAAGGCTTGCATAGAACCCCGAATCTATTAGGTATTAACTTTATTATCTGGTCACCTTGTTTTAATTCTGGCTCCATCGTACAGTAGGGTAATAAATGGCGTCTTAATGGCGAACATGGCTGCTGTTGCAGAAAGATCAATTCGTTTGGGTTTATTTTAGCAAATTTAAGAACATTTTGATTGGTTCTGGATTTGTTCTTTGGTCAGTTTAACTGTAGGAGATTTCTTTGTGTTTCTCTGAATTTTGTGAATGTAAAAATCAAACGACTGACTGGATGAAGATAAGCCCGAATATACGATGGTAAAGAATTTGCTTTTCCACTTGACTTTATAGACTTTGGGAGATGGTCACGTGGACGACACTTTTAACCTTATATTCCCTTGTTTTGGTAGATTTAATGATTTCTTTTGTGGATTTTCTCGCGTTGGGTAAGAAATTCATTTAGTACTTGATTCATGTAAAGGAAGAAATTGCTTGTATTCGTTGCGATTGCATCTGTGTGTAAGATGTGGTTTGCTGGAGAGAATTATTTTCCTTTCTTTTGACCTCAGTTGCATCGTTGCTCTGAAGGTGTACTGTGACCCTAGGAATGGACAAATGTTTCCTGGTGCCTGTGAGAACTCTATTTTAAGTGACTTTATATGCATACATAGACTAATTTAGCGTTTTTAATGAAGCATCACAGAGGCGCTGCGGCATGACTATCTAATAGTTCTAAAAATGCGTGTTTTGAGATAAAGCTGAGAATGTTTCTTGAACCATTTCGAGGCAAAAGAGATCAAATTTTCAACGGTAGCCTTAGCCGTAGTACGGTAGCGCGGGACGGTCAGATTTCCATGGGCTGACGAACACAGCGTTTGTCGGCCCGGCTGCCTCGCGACAGGAATAAGAAGCTCCCTGGTGTATTCTGGGGTCGAGCCGACTATCGAGGGCTCCCTCCCTGCCTCCCTATGAGGAGAATCTTGGATTCTCTGCTCAACCGGAAGCCAATGCATTGTATCTCGCAAACAGTTCGAGATATGCGACAATTTTGGCAAGCTGACTTGAATCCGAGCGGCGCAGTAGAGGAAAGACTGAAGCTGGCCAATTCTAAACTTTGCCAGGTTGCAAGGACTGCATTACAGTAGTCCAGGCGAGTCATGATGAAAGAGAGAACAAGGGTCACTGCTGCGTCGCATTATTGATTACAATGAATGACTATTATCTATCGCAGTTCCCAGCAGAAGGACATACAGAGAGAGTTGACATGGGCCAGACTGATAGGTCTTCATCCAGGAGCACTCTTAGGTCCAGGGAGACATTAGTGGTTCCCATCTAGGGAATACCTCCGCTATCATCTCTTTGTCTATCCTTGATCGCTTCTGTTGGGAGCCAATTCATATGAATTGCATTTTTGAGGCATTCAGACGTGGCCTATTCGATGACATGGAGTTCTGTACCTTCGTCACAATGGTCTGTACCTTTAATAAACAACCGACTTTTCCATTAGGCATTAATTGTATTATCTGGTCACCTTGTATTAATTTAAAATATTCCCATCTTTCAGAAGAATTCTGCTATTGAAAAGTGGCAGTAAAGAATTGTTGATCTGAATTGAAATGATGACTTATGTTTTTTTTTGTTTTCAGAAATTAGAAGCAGTTGCTTCTGGAAACGCAGACAACGTGTCCTGTCGAAGAAAGAACTGCTACTGACCAGTTGAATGTTGAGACTCAGAGACAGGAAGATACTACGATTTCTTCTATTCCTTACTTTCGCGGACTCCAGAGGATACTGGTGAGTGTCTGTTTGTTTATCTTAAATTTCAATTTACTGGTTTTAAACTGGGGATACTTTGTGTTGATACCGGCTGCTTCAACTTTCAACATCTAGAATCTACCAAATACATTGATGCTGATTAGAGTTCAGCTTTGAGATTGACCTGGCGGAAGTTGATTCTGTCAGGGTTAGAACTATAAGTCATAGGTTGCTGTTGATCTTAGTAGTTATGCTGGAATATAGTAAGAAATAAATAATCAGAAAACTTCTTTAGTGGCATTCTAATGTTGCTTGAGTTGATCGTCGTTATCAAGGAAATTGGAGTGCAAGCCAAATTCCAGAGTGTGTCAGGTCAAAAGCCAAGAGAGGAATTCGAGAAGACACAGAAACAGCCTCCGGAGGAAATAAGTTCAGGAAGAGATGAGTTATTATTCGAGATCCGAAGGCCAACACAGACTTTTCTGACCTATCGTTCACCAAATGACAGTTCTAGTGTTGCCTTGCCCTTGAATAACCACAATAAGACATTCAGATGACCTGGTTGAGTAGAAGTCTCTGGAGTCAGTATGGAGTGAAGATGGTGACGTTGGTTTAAATGTGCGGCTTCTATATTGATAGCCCGGTCTTGAAATTATTCGCTCGACTAAATGAAGGTTTGGGCAAACTTTATGAAATATTGGGTTTTCATTCATTTCATTTATTCATTCAGAACATTTACATAGCGCCCCTTCAAGTAATATATTCGTCCAGCGAAAGAGAACAGTTATAACTGTTGGTGAAAAGTGTATCTAGCATCCCTCCTTAGAAGGAGACGAAGTTTAAGAGGTAGGCCATTCCACGTACAGGACCCAACAACAGAGAAGGCGGGACGCTATTTTGTTGTAATGCATGCGATAGGAACAACAATTTCGTAAGAATATCCGCACATAGCTAGTTAGTTAGAATTAGAATTCTGAATTCTAATTTGTTGTTCAAAATTCGCGTTTCTTGTTCTAAATTGTTATTTGTTATTCTAAAGGGGTCAGTGTTAAGGTCGCATCGGGTCGGTCGGGTCGGGTTGATGAGGGTCAGGGTTATGGTTACGAATTCTAATTTCTTGATCGATATTCTATTATATTGTTCTAAATAATGATTTTGTTGTAAATTATAGTTAGGCAAGTGTTAGTGTTAGGGTCAGGGTCGGGTCGGGTCGATGAGGGTCATGGTTAAAGTAAGGGTAGGTTAGAACTAGAGGTTAGGGACACAGACTCAATTCCGTTGATTTATATCGTGCAGTTGGAAATTTATTAGTTTGGGTTGCCAGAAGGTTTTCGGAGCAGACTCGTTGTTTGTCGAATTTTTCTTTGACAGTCAGTAGTTCTATGGGTGTTAGTAGGATGTTACTAGCAGACTGACTGTGTAGATTAAAGTGGTCTGCAATAGGAATGTTTAGGAGTAGGGTTGTGCTGGACTTGTCATCTGCTAACCAGTCTGTGTGTTTCACCTATGTATTACTTGTACTGTAGCAGCTGCTGGATTTGAGGAAGTAGATTAAGTGGGTGCTTTTGCCATGTAGGCCTAATTTTGGGAGACTTGAAAAGATATGGAAGAACCACGGGTGCAGTTTGAGGACAAAGTTTCGGCTGTAGGAAGCTTTAGTATTAAGTACACTAATATATGAATCAGAAACTTGGCCAATGACGGTGGCAAACAAGAAGAGACTGGAGGCAGCATAAAAGTAAATGGCGGAGGAGAATTCTGCACAGTTTGTGGCCTCATAAGATATCAAATAAAACTATAAGGGAAAGGACGAGACAAGAGGATATGGAGAATATCACCAGAAAGAGAGGACTGAAATGGATGGGACAAGTAATTCGTGTGGTCAGAGATATGCGAGCCAATCAAGCAACGAATTAGATTCCTGAAGGGAAAGGGATGAGGGGAAGACCAATGAAGAACTGGCCAGAAACCATTAGAGACCATCAGGGTGTTTGGAGATGTCGTGGGATGAGAAGCAGGATGACTAGCGGTCGACATAAATGAATAAAGAAGCTGCGTTGCCCTATGTGCAAACCTTCACAGGAAGGACTAAGTAAGTAAGTCCAGTGTTTAATGACATCTGCTCACATCGGGGCTTAGCGCGCGTATAAAGCATTTGGTTTGCGAGAAGAATAGCGACTGAATGAAAATGAGGAAAATATACGGTAGAAAAATGCCATTTAAATTTTGTCAACTGTGGCCTATATTATTACCCTGGCGTGTTATCACTGAGTTATTATTAGCATTATTATGACGGAGTTAAAACAGTATTATTTATTAGTAGTATCCACGACAGAAAATGACAACAGGCCGGACAAGCGACGATACTTACATTACCCAGTTTTTAACGACATCTCGTGGCTGCCAGAGCTGTTGACATCTACTTTTAGCTACTCTGTCTCGATCTAGCGATTGAACGAAAATAAGAACTATATAACGTTGAGTAAACTAAATTAAAGGTGTCCAAACAGATCCTAATGTTTTAGAGGATGGACTTTGAGCGACATCTTGTGGCTGCGTTTCTGCTATAGGCCATTGAGCAGTTTCCAGTGTTTAACGACATCTTATGACATCAAAGGCCGTTGACGTCGCCCTCCTCCTTTATCCAGGCTAGGGACTGGCACTATCCACAAACAAGGCAGTGGCAGAGCTGTGGCGAAGATTAAACTCAAGTTATGAATTTATAACATGTTTAAGGGCGATTTAAAGGTGTCTAAACACGAAACTAAATTTAAAGGTACACCGGGGTTCAATGATGTCCTATGGTTGGCAAAAACGAACGAAATGTAATATAACTTTACTATGGATCATCCATAAGGACTTCCAGAAGGGAGGGGGTTACCAGTTGCCTTCGATACCTTCAGATGTAGTTAAACATATATATTAACATATATTGTTACAAGTTCACGTGTGATCTGAGGGAATAGGTGTTTTGGTGGAGACAAGTGTCCTTGTAACATCTGTGAGATAATACTGTAGATGTTTCGATAGTTGGGAATGTCTGAAGGAGTGGTGCCTCACTAAATTAAAAAGAGAGAGAGAGCTCAAACAGTAGGAGGGTTTTTGTTGGTTGATTCGTTCTTCTTCGTTCTTCGTTCTTCTTTCTACTTGACGAACTGATGTTGAAACGTTGATGTCTTAAAATGCAAATTCGGCCCTCATATGCCGCTGAAGTCGCTTACATATCATGCATACGACTGCCTCTTTTAGTCGTGAACTAATTCTAATTCATTCACTAGATGGCAAAAGTAATTATAATAGATTATAATATGAATTAGGTCACATTTTCTTGTTCTCCGACGCTGTTTGTACTTTGTTGGTCCTACGAGTGAGATCTGCTCTAAGGGAAAGAAGAAACTTCCAACACCTTTTTATCGCGTTTTCCGACTTTATGTAATTCCTGTCGCGAGCTTGATGTTTTACAAACTCCGCCACTGCCTCCTTGGGGGTAGTGCCAGTCCCAAACCTGGATGAAGGAGGAGGGCGACGTCAACGACCTTTGACGCACTAAGATGTCGTTAAGCATTGCAACTATTACTGTTGATGTTTACTGTCGTATAAATCTCAATTAGGATCAATGGCGTAATTAAGAAGATTAAGTCTAGCTTTAGAAAAGGATCCTTTAACAGAAGTCAGTGCACTTAAGGAATCAGACAGAAGAGTGAATCGCCAAAGGGAAGGAGATTCACTTACTAAAATCCAAGACAGAGATTCATTAATGGCAGTCAACTCTGCAGCATAAATACTTGAATTACCACATATTCTAAGCTTTTCGTCAACATGGAGACTAGAACTAATAATAGTAAAGGTTGCAGCTACAATTTCTCTGCTTTAGACTCATCTGTGTATATACGTGTGTATATTGGTCGATTAATTCTAATGCCATTAATCTCATATCTTCATGCTTAATGACCAATTTTTTAAACAGTAATCTACTTCAGATTGATCAGGAGTTCATGGTGGATAAAGGGGGAGCATATGGACAGAAAAGGGGTTGCATGAGAAATGAAGAAATCCAAAATGCGAGCGTAAATGGATTGATGTTTGTTATCAGGAATTCTATAGTCGTTGGACCAATGAGGTTTTCAAGGAGTGTAATATTTGTTACCTAGAATTTTGGTGCCTAATTTTAGGGAATTTAGGAGACTTCTTAAACGGAGAAGAAATTCACTTCATTTTTAAGTATAGATATTCCCTTTAGGTGCCAATAGCTTAACCTTAATGCCTCAGTTCCTCGTATGTAGCGATTAGCAGTTCCCATGTTTAACGACATCCTATGTCTTCAAAGGGCGTTGATGTCGCCCTCCTCCTTTATCCGTTCTAGGGACTGGCACTACCCGACTAAAGGCAATGACGCCTTTAGTCTAACGATTTAACGCAGTTGCTAGATATATGGCATTGGTCGAAATCGTTTTAAAGGTGTCTAAGAGGTGCATTGTATTATTAAGTGCTTAGCGACATCTTGTGACTGCCAGGAGCGTCGACGTTGACCAGAGTTTGTTATCACGTTTAGAATTCCAACGGTTAATAGTTCCGATGTTTAACATCTTATGGCATCATATGTTTAACATCTTATAACTTAGTCCTCCTCCTTTATCCAGCTTTGGACTGGCACTACCCGACTAAAGACAGTGGCATAGTTACTCGAGTACTCAAGTGGCAGAGATTATGCAGCGATTGTTTGGTTCCCACAGCTTAACAACATCTTATGGCATCAAAGGCCCTTGAGGTAGATTGGAACAAAATATATACAGTTTCACTGTTAGTTTGTTAATGACTATATTATTTAGCGATTGAAATATAATTTAACTGATACAGCGTTTAGTAATAGTTCTGCAGTTTAACGACAACTTATGGCATCAAAGGCCGTTGCCGTCGCACTCCTCCTTTATCCAGGCTTGGGACTGGCACCACCCCCAAATGAGACAGTGGCTGAGTTGATACTGCGCTTGAAAGATAACGTTTGAAAGATAATTAGACTTTTATAACCTATGTAAAAGTGATTTAAAGGTGTCTAGTCGCCATCTCATAGCATGAGTATCGAGTGCAGCAAATTTTTTCTGCAGATAATGTTGTACAAAAATTCCACACAAGACACTTTGCATTGTTGTTTTTATATAACTTTATACCGTGAAGTACAACTGTAATTTGCTAATGACCTATTTTCAAAGTTCAAACGTTCACAATGAAGCCGTACAACAGGAAACATTATGAATCAAAAAAAAATAATAACTGAAGCGCTAAATTGTCCGTTTATAGTTGAAAGATTGTGACAGAGTTCCTGATATGAGGAACTTAATACAAAATGATTGAATTTTGAATTATGCTATTCAGAAGCTACTTCGAAGAATGCAATTGTCACAGTGGCGCTATATAAGTTCACAGATTTTCATTTATTATATTACCACGGTACTAATGTGGTTCATTAAAGACAGAATAGAAGTTATTGTAATTTGCAATATTTAACGACGTTTTGTGGCTGTCATAGTCGTTCACATCGACCTTCGCTTTAAACTTTTTAAGAAAGAGAGCGATTACAAATTAAGTGAAAATGAGAAATATATAAGGTGGAAAACAAACGATTTAAAGGTGTCCAACAGATCCTTCTATGTAGTACTGACTGTTAAGCGACATCTTGTGGCTGCCAGGGCGGTTATTGTCGTCCTTCGCTGCATCTCTAATGGATTCGGACTTAATAAGGATTTTTTCGTTCGCACAGTTGAGCGACTTCTTACGGCATCAAAAGTCGTTGACGTTGGTAGGCAACTTTTTGTTAACAGTTTCACTTTTACGATTTATTGTTATTATTATTTCCAAAGTTTACCGACATCTTATAGCTACAGTGGCCGTTGACGTCTTTAAAGTTCATATTTAGTTACAGGTCATTGGTCATATTTTCGGCTGATTATCTTAGTTCGTTTATCTTGGCATTTTCAATTCGTATTTCGCTGGTTTTCTTATGTTTCTTGTGGCGCTTGGGTGTTCTCTGAAGACCGGAAGAGACGATGGAGATATATATCATAGTTATTTACAAGTTTAGTATATTTTTAAATTTTCCTTGCATAATGTTAAGTGAAAGGGGTTTGAATTATTTCATGCATACAGAAAATACAAAGTGTTGGTGAAGGAAATTGATAGTCGTTCAAGCCAAAATTATGTGAGGTTCTATGGACTATGTTTCAATGAGTTGTGCATTGGCTCTTGTGTAATCGTAATCGTAATCCAAAGATTTCTACAGCGTCCAACGAAAGCCACATCACGGGACCATCTTATTAACAGGCGCTCAGTCAAAACCACAATGAATAGGCACTACCATTGGTTATTTTCATAATACTATTGTTTGTGTGTCCACAATTAATAAATGTGGGCAATTTAATTTAATGTGGGATGTATTTACTAGCAATTTTTAACGACTGAAGCATTATGTATCTGAAAGGAGAAATGGTGGATTTTATGGAAGTTTAAAAGGTAATTGTGTATGTGTGTGTGTGTGCGTGCGTACCTGCGTGTGTGATCGGTGCGTTGAGCAACTTGGTAAAGGAGGGAGATGACACATGACACATGAAGAGCGTATTTGACGGGTGAGGGAGGGAAGAAAGGCGCGGGAGGTCTGGGACAAACAGACCACGTGTGCTTATTAATATGCATGAAAATCAAACTGTTTAGATAAGCCATGCTTGTTTAGATATCGGGTGAATTTCCGATGATAATGCAACTTTTGTAATGATAATACTTCGCTTGCATACTAAAAATCTAGGTCTCTCTTAGATATTTCTTTAATTTCATTGACAATTTAATCCAAATGGTATATTTCAATAAAGTTACAATTTATTCTACCGATTCCTATTGAGTGTTTTTGTGCAATTAAGTAAGTTTCATGTATAAAATGTTGTTTAAATTTTATATCCGACTGCGAAACTATTGCATGTGGCAATAGATGCATTAGAGGCTTTCAGTTAATTGTATTGATTCAAGTTTATTTATGTTAAGCTACGGTTCCCTATTGTTTGGCTTTGTTTTCTCTGGAAGTGCAATAAATCTTTATAGAAGTATTTATTTATGTGGCGCCCATCAAAGGTTTTAAGAAGTATTTACAAACTGTGGTTACCAATAATATATTTATTTACAATATAATTATTTACCTAGATTGATTACAAATCTTACTGTTATTTATTTTCTGAATAACATTGAAAGCTTCAAGAAAAACATCTCGAATGGAAGGAATGTTTTTTTGTTGGTAAAATCTCTTCGTCCACTTTTGTCTTAATTTATTTGATATATTGTGTTTATACATGCAAGTAAAATATGTTTTATTGACTCTGATACTTGACAATCAGAGCAGAGGGCAGTTGGACTTACTCCGGTGGTTTTAAATGAGATGTTGCGGAGGGCATGACCCAATCTTAGTCGTGTAATGTGGAGCTCTTGCTTTCTCGGTGATTCCATGTATTTAATTTTTGTTGAGATTATAAGCTGTATGGGTTTGTAGAATTGCCCTTTAGGTTCAAGGTCATATTCAGCTTGCGATAGTCTTTAATTAATTAATAAATTTCTTTTAGTAATAGTAATTCCGTAGTATTAACGACATCTTATGGCATCAAAGGCCGTTGACGTCGCCCTCCTCTTTTATACAGGCTTGCGACTGGCACCACACAAGAAAAAGGCAGTGGAGGGGTTGAACTGAATTATCGTTCGTTCAGTTATTGAAAGAAACGAGAGAGAGAGAGAGAGAGAGAGAGAGAGAGAGAGAGAGAGAGAGAGAGAGAGAGAGAAGCGGTTGTTCTTGGTGCAGCCAATGCCCGGCTTGCGGACAATCGACCTCAAATTGCATGTTTATTAATGAGGGAAATATTCCAGAATTGCAGAGTTTTAATTCGAAAGCAAACTTTTGAAATGAATATAACGTCACGGGCTTATATGCTATTCTGATGAATATGATGCAATTTTCCTATTTTCTCCTTCGTTTTATTTTGCGCTACCTTTGTTGGTGAAATTAAGGTCGATAGTAAACTGGTTCAATCTGCACATTTTAGAGATAAGCGAAAGTGGTCGTCAACGGCCCTCCCAGCCAGCCACAAGATGTCGTAATCGTAATCGTAATCGTAATCTCAAGATTTCTACAGCGCCCAAAGAAAACCGCGCCGCGGGGCTAGCTTATTCACAGGCGCTCAGTCAAAATAAAATCGATAAGCAAAAGGGTTCGGTTCCGGGTCAAGATCCAAGAGTCAGGCAGAGAGAGACAGCGTGGCAGCTTTGGCGGGTGATGTTTGGGGCTGGAGAGCAGAGGCAGATAAGAGGAAGAAGGGGTGTCGGGATAGGATCTGTGGAAGACGAATGTTTTCAGTTTTGAGTGAAAGGCCGAAGCAGAAATTGCAAGCGGTGGAGCATCGGTGAGTTTGTATGATGGGTCCGAAAACTCTCGCAGTACTGGGGGGAGTTTATTCCAGAGTGGTGGGGCAGCTATGGCTATGGAGCGATTACCAAATTTTAAGGATGAGGTGACTGGAGGCCGGAGAAGTGTTAGGGGCAGAAGAAGAGCGGGTTGAGCGAAGCGGTTGGATTGTAAATTACTGACGAAGATAGGAGGGTTGGGAAGATTGAGGTGTGTTGTATGTAAGTGATAGGACTTTGTACTCGACTCGTTCAGGTATTTTAAGCCAGTGTAGTGATTTAAGAACAGTAGTGATGTGGTGGTGTTTTGGTCTTTAAAATAAAACTTACTGACCTGCCAGGGAAACTGACCGAAAACTTGGCTTTTGCGGGTGATTTTATATAGCACCGGCGATTATTATGTTATAGTCTGTAAATGACTCCCAACAAAATTTCCTACTCTGAACCTTTTACCTGCTCCTTGTCCGCCTTTGGGATTACTCACCCCATCCCTTTGCTTACTTTCGTCCGTACTAAGGCCTTGACTATACTGTCGTTCTTGCAGAACTAAAAGTCCTAAATGCTAGATTCTGTTAATAAAATTCAGACAACAATTCAGACATCTTTAAATTGTTGGCTCCGACTTTATATTCGTCTTTCGTTGAAACGCAAATAACTCCGTCGCTGCCGATAGTCGGGTAGTGCCATACGAATACGGCGAGGTACAGACCCTCGAATACAGCGGCGGAGACGGTGAACAAGGCGTAGACTGTCGACTTAGGCGAAGACGGCGTGACACAGACCGTCGACGATAGCGTCAAGGCGGATTCCGTAACCGAGGCGTAGACCGTGCTGCAAGCGGAGACGGCGACCCTGACGACGACCATGGAAGATAAAATCACACATATAAGTCATTGTTTAAGAAGACAATCCCGCCTTAGTCATTCCTTGGGTATAAAAAGCTACACTGGCAACGCATTAAAAGGTGTAAAGAACGTTCGTTGCACAGGTAATAAATAATGACTCGCCAGGTGGCGACAACGAAGCAAAGGAGTCACAAGTTTTGTGACAATACGAACAATGAACTGCAAATAGACAAAAACTTTAAGACATTGACGGTCATATTAGCCATACGATGTCGGTAAATCTTGGGTCTGTCTGTCTGTCTTAAATCGCAAGTAAGATTCCAGCTTCAACGGCCCTGGCAGCCACAAACTGTCACTTAGGATTCGATATTACATATAAATGGTGGTTAGCGTTAGACACCTTTATATCGCTTGTTCGTCTTCTATAAAACCATTTTACCACTCGTAATGGTATAATAATAGTTAGTTTTTTTTCAATTGGTATCTCTAGATTAAAAAGCTAAGTTCGATGTCAACGGCCCATAGCGGCCACAAGATGTCATTTTACAATGGATACTAAAAGCAATATTAGGCTGTGTTTAGACAATTTTAAGTCTCTATTTCTGACGCTTTTTCACTCATTTTTATTTAATCGCTCGTAACTCCGTCACTGCCGTACTCGGTAGTGCCAATCCCAAGCCTGGATAAAGGAGGAGGGCGACGCCAGTTGCCGTGGCAGACATGAGAAGTCCTTTAAAACTGAATATCAATTATGTATACTTTTGTAATAGGATAGAAATTTCATGGGAACCTGCGCAAACACAATTACGATCTTTAACTTCAAACTTCAGCTTGAAGCCTTTATATGGGGTGAGGTAATATCGGCATTAATTGTCCAGAAAAAATCAGTCGTCTCCACTCGAAACTACTTAAATAGAGTTTTAAAAGGTGTGTGTGTATATGTTTGGGCACCTTTGAATTGCTTTGCCGACATTATATATTGCTCTAAATGGGGCTTTATCCCTTCAACGTAGGTCAAGGTCGACGTCCACGTCACTGGCAACACGAGATACATCGTTAAACACTCGACGCTACCAATAACATTATAGACGTTCTTTAGACACCTTTATACCGCACCTTCCGTCTTTATTATATAACTCATTTTTGTTCTATTGCGCTGGTTAAGAGAAACTTCGCCTGCGAGTTAAGGTCGACGTGAACGAATCTGCAGCGACAAGATGTCGTTAAACAAAGATAACTAACTGAATCGTGACTTTTGCGGCGTTGATTTTATATAGCGCCGGCGTTTGTTATGCGCTGGTCTACCTGATGCAGTTTTTGTGTGGCGCGGATTTACATTTAGATGTTGATTTACTTAGTGTTTAGTCCGCTGGTAATAAAGCGCAGTCGTTCGCTAGATGTCCCGACGGCATTTATAACCAGGAGGGCAGTCGTTCCAACGAGGACTCGTCCGAACCTCTGCGGGGGAATTTGTACCCACCGGCCCCGCGGAAGGCGACGCCGTCGGCTCCTAATGAATGGATCCATCGGGGATCATCGGATGAGACACGTGACCGGAATCGGGAAAGGGAATTCCACTGGAAAGAGATCGAGAAATAACGGGCGCTTAACTGAGTCGCTTAGTCGTGGTCAGTACGTCTGAAGCTACTGGTCAGTTGATGATGACCAGTTGAGGCTGACCATTCGCATCCGAAGAATTGGTCAGTTGGAAAACGACGCCGGCGGTTGTTTCTCTATCTAGAAAAACAGCCAGAATCTTGTCTTAAGCCTACTTGAAATACTTTGAGTACTTGTGGTTTGGGTACTTGAGACTAGTATGCTAGTATGCTTCTTCTTCCTCCTTCTGCTTGTTCTCGTCTTCTTCTTGTTTTACTTTTGTTCTTGATGTTGTTCTTGTTATCATCATCATCGTCAATATCATCATCATCATCAACGTCGTCGTCGTCGTCGTCATCATCATCATCATCTGTCATGACCAATTGATTGTCGGTTATGTCAATAAACTTACTTCATTATATGCGGGGAAAAGACAGTCTAGAGGTCAGTCGAAGTTATGGCGGTTGTAAAGATGAGACACAGCGAGAAATGAAAGAAATGGAAAACTCCGATTTGTAATTTGCTTGGAAAACATTAACTTAGGGCTGACACTTCGATGCCTTTATCGTATCGTGACTAGTACTCCTCGGAGGAAGGAAGCATTAACTAAACGATCATCCATTAAGGACGTCCGCAAAGTGGGGAAAAGGAAGGTTCAACCAAATGCGGACAACGGAGAAGGGTTAAAGTCCAGAGCGGAAGACCGCTTGTCAATTAGTTGCACACCGTTATTTCAGGGCAGCCTATTATTTAAATCGCAACTTCGGTCACACAGCAGACAAAAACTCCGGCACTGCCTTGTGTGGGGGTAGTGCCAGTCCCAAGCTTGGATAAAGGAGAAGGGCGACGTCAACGGCCTTTGATGCCATAAACTGTCGTTAAACTGGAGATCTAACAGCAGACAATACCCAGCCTGAACTTAAACCAGAAATTTCGGTTATGTAATAACTCAAGTATACATATTGCAGAATTAACAATAATTAAGGAAGCTTTATTGTGGATTTAAAAAAATGAATTTAAACTTCAGTGTCATTTTGCCATAATATCAGATTCCTTAAGTGTCCCTACCTCTCTTAAAAGAGTGCTATCTAAATCCCCACAAAATCTCCTTAATAAAGTCATATATATTATTAAGAAATTAAAATTTAGTCAAATAAAATTTATATGTATTCCTAGTCATATCAACATTTTCGGAAGTGAAAAGGCTGATACGTTGGCCAAAGATTCTCTTAGTCTTACTTCTATAAATTCAACCAACTATCTTGAATCAAGAGAAGTCTATTCACTCATAACAGAAGTAAGTAAGTAAATCCAGAGTTTAACGTCATCTTATGACAACTAAGGCCGTTGATGACATTTGGAATTGGAAATAGTTTTCTTTTCTTTCGCTGACATGTTTCTTGGATTTTTCTGCATGAATGTTTTTCTTTTCTTTTATTTCTTTTACGGTCTTTTGACATCGTATCATCAGTCAGTTGTTTTCAGAGTATTCAAAGGAAGATTAGATTTTTTTTGATTGAAAGAAAATGAGCTTCATATAGGGTTTGGAGTAAGCTATTTAAAGGTGTTTACACGGCGCATAACAACGTTAATTTTTAGCATTATTATGGTGTTTAACGATCTCTTGTGGATACCACTTCTGTTGACAACTGAACGGTTTTAAAAGTTGACGAGGGTAAATGTAAATGTACAAGTTTTATATAGCGACCGTAAGATCTCGATCCGGGTTATTTTTCACAAGAATAAGTGGCTGAAGGTGAAGATTTGAGGAGCCTCAGAAATTGAAAGAGTAATGCGGGCGGAAGTGAAACATTCGCAAATCCAAGTATTGCATCAGACGAAGTTTGGCTTTGGTCGTGATTTGCCTCTTTTAGTCACGTTTGGCCCTGAAATGTTTAACAATTTAGATAGAAAAGAGAGAAAAAGGGAGACGTCAGTTGTCTCTTGTCGTCCCACTTCTCGAAAACAAACGATCTGAAGCTATTCTATGGATATATTTTGGAACAGCGGTGCATTAATGTCTGAGTAATCTTTTGCAAATTTGTATGCATACGGTGTCAGCGCGGTTTTAAAAGGGTGGGGGATTGGCGCATCCAAAGGTTTTGTAAGGGGTCCAAATAAAGAGGATGGTTGGGTTTTTATTGTCACATTTTAAAGAATTTTTCTAGTCTTCAGGATTTTCACGACCAAGTCTGCTGAATTTCTTATGATCTTCTTTGAAGGAGTGTAATGGTATTAATCAATTAATTTATTTATTTATTTACTGAAACAATGCAGACTAGTGTTATTTACAATTTCTCACGGCAACCTGTGGCCGCTTAGGTCGACCTGAAGCCTACCACCTAACAAAGAAAAGCGATTAACAGTAATCGGGGTTTAACGGCATCGTGTAGCTGCAAAGGCCGTTGACGTCGACGTTACATTACTTTGCGTTGTAATTTGGTATAACTTTAGCCATCGCCTGAACAAAATGTCGTATTAAAGCCATTTAAGGGTATCTAAACGTATCCTATTATTAAAGGAAATGAAAGTTTACGCTAATGATAGGGACAGCCAGAGGTTGTCGTTGAATGCCGAATGCTATTGAATAACTTAGAACACTAGACTAAGACACCTTTAATTGGTTGTGCCCTATCCTTTATAGTCCTCATTTTCGTGAAGCAGCAACTGCCTTTATCGGGTAGTGCCAGTCCGAAGCTGGATAAAGGATGCGGGCAACGTAAACGGCCTTTGATGCCATAAGATGACATTAAACTGAGAAACTATTACTAGCGGTATGCCTAACAGTATGAACTGCTTAAGAAATTATCATAACGTCGTCAGCCAGTAACTCAATGACAGAAGTTTTGAAGTAATGTAAAGACTCTGCAAATAAGAAATTGGAAGTGTAATGAGTGCGCAAGTGAAAAAAATCGAGACCCAGACGACTATACGGCCGAGCATTGATGGCTGTGAGCAACTGTGAGTGAAGGACTTGCTCAGGGTCACTCTACAGTAACCGCCTCAGGGAGAGAGGATCCAGGGCAGCATCTTGAACATCAGGAAACAGTTCTGCCCCACTGCTTTCATCACCGTCGTCGTCGTCATCGTCATCATTCTATGTAAACCTTTGGGAGGTGTTTACAGACTCATTGTAATATTTCCCTACACCACAATAAACTAATTCTCCAAAGCACGAACTGTTTTCTTTCCTGAAGAAAATCAAACGCTGAGTCTATTTTCAGGCATTTTAGAACAGTTTTCAATTTAACAAATAACTGCGCTTTATAACAACATCCACGCATTACACTAAATAAACGCTAGAGGTTATGTTGTTAAAATTTAACATTCAGTGCTTAGCGACATCTTCTCCCTACCAGCTCAGTTTAATTACTCTACACACGCGAGCTTTTAGAAACTGAAGTTTGGACGAAAATGAGGAATTTATAATGTCGGAAGCAGCAATATAAAGGTGTGGAAAAGGAGCTTATAACATACATGGTGTATAAGATATCAGTTGCCCATAGCACCAGGGCCATTTACTTCCAATTTAGACGTACTTTTTTGGATAACATTAGTTCCGTGTATATATATATTATTTTAAATTTATTTTTAGCATTCTGCGTCAGAGAGATCTTTTGGGTAGCAAGGCCCTTGACGTTGACTTTACCTCCACCGTCGATTTTTTCTGCTGCTGTGATCGTAGTAATAGTAGTTCCACAGTTTAACGACATCTAAATGGCATCAAATTTCTTTGACGTCGCCCTCCTCCTTTATCCAGGCTTCGGACTGGCACCACCCCACTAAAGGCAATGGCATAGTTTACTATCATGCGAAGATGAAATATATATAACGTTGAATAAGAATGATTTAAGGGTGTCTAAGCGTAACCGCGCTTTAAAGCCACGCCGCTCTGGAAAGACAGCAGTGGAGGAACATCGTCAGAATGGCATCGGACATCTACGGGTGTTGGGCCCATTGTTTGTGACGAGGAGGAGGAGGGGGAAAAGGAGAGGGAGGAGGAGGAGAAGGAGGAGGAGGAGCGCAACCTCATATTAATAGATGTCGAATTTACATTTTGCATTACACCGGATTGATTTATGCATTTTCTCATTTCTCTGTGAATAGCTTATGACGCAGAATGTAGCTGTTTTAAAAAGGTGTCTGAGATCACCTCAATGAAACTTGGGAAAGATATCTACTTGCTCTCATTAGGAGCCATGACCTGCAAAAATATCAGCCCCCAATTGGATGCTTAATAGATTGGAATTTTATGTAATCTGAAATAGACTGATCTGATGCGATGACCATCTGTTTCTTTCGATGTACACCGATGCCGCATCTACTCTCTATAGTCTGTTTGTCTACGGTCTACATTCAAATGCTAACACGCATACATACATATATAGATATATGCATACAGACATGCATACACACATATAGATTCACGCACATACATACATGCCGCTGTGACCTACAGTGGGTAAACGGTGTTTAATACGGAGAGTGGAATGGTTGGTTTTGAGTTGAGTGCTGGACCTCGCCTGAGACTCAGTCACGAAGCACTGGAATACATGCATCGGTTAATACACACAGAGAGGAATACATAAAGTTAGATGTAGCTCTGCGAAGGTGTCTATGCTGAGTCTAATGTTAGTTTGTGGTTTCGAATGTTTAACGACGTCTTACGGCTACCAAGGCCTCCGACTTTAACCCTTTCTCACAAATAAAAGAACTTAGAAGAAAATGGAAATTGTACGAAGAAATATTCTTATTCTTATATAACGTTGAGAAAAAGTGGTTTAAGGGTGTCTAAGGGTAACCTAATATTAATCGAATTGCGCGTCTGACGGCCCATGGCTGACAGGGCTGTTGATATCTACGCTACCTTATCTTTTTTAGTTAACCGACATCGACCGTAACTATGTTATTCTCCGCGAGGCGATGATTCGTCGGAATTGACGATTATTATATATAGTTTCCGTATAACTCGATATTACACGGTAGGACTTTTTAGGGTCGTTGCACGCGCCTTTGAGGCTGGTGTTAATTGCGCGCGTTATGAATGTCTGTTTAATAATAATATTATTATTATTATTATTAATAATAATAATAATAATAATAATAATAATAATAATAATAATAATAATAATAATAATAATAATAATAATAATAATAATAATAATAATAATAATAATCATAATAATAATATTTGGCTTGTGTAAAACACCTTTAAATCACTTCTTTCACTTTTATTTAAAACTCACTTTCGTTCCGTATACTTATGTATCATGATTGGATTTCATGGAAACATACGGCAAACATAATAATTACGATTTTAAACCCTCCGGCTTTAATACAGAGTTAAGGTCAGATCGAAGTTATTGTTAGTTTTCCCACAGTTTGACGACATACTATGGCCTCAAAGACCGTTGACGTGAGTAGGAATTTTTTTAATATGACTATCAGACATATCAGTTCAGACAGATCCTGAAAGATGTGAGAAGGATGTGTGCGTGTGTGCGTTTATAAAGGAGGAGGGCGACGTCAACGGCCTTTGATGCCATAAGATGTCGTTAAACTGACGAACTACTACTACTCAATTGCTGCTCTAAAGTTGTAATGATGGCCATTGAAAAAGAATAAGGTAAGGTCGACGCCAACGGCCGAGGCAGCTACGGCGATTATATAGCACCGGAAAACCAATTTTAAAGTTATCCAAACGTAATCTCTTGTTCTATTTGTTTATATGGAATGTGAACTCAATTTTGCACTTTAATAACCAATGCATTTCAACAATGTGATGCTGGAATTCAGTGAAGCCGTTCCATTTTCACCTTCTAATGCGCAGTGTGAGGGTTCGAGAATCTCAATGAGACTGTTACATATAACATCCGAATTTCATTTATTTATTTATTTATTTATTAGAAAGCGAATAAAAGGAATCTTGAATAGCTAACTCTGAGCTGCAAAAACTAACCTTTTGAATCGTTAATTAATCAGAATTTGTGTTCCAACCGAGAATATAAAAAGAAAATCCCATTTTCTTATTAATTCATTGCAAGACAAAAAGAATCTAAAATAATTTGAGAATTTTGTAGTTTTTAAAAATCGTACAAATTAGAAGTATAAACAACCGCCTTGTACTATTCTTTGTATAACGATATCTTGTGACTGTCAAGGTCGTTTACTTCGACATTACCACTCGCTTAGGGAGGCCATTACTACTTACGGCGAATGGACGAAATGAGGATTATATAATGACGGAAGAAGCGATTTAAAGGTGTACAAGGACAGCATAATATATTATTAGTAACATGTAGTTACATCTTGCGGCAGGCGTAATAAATTATTATTAGTAATATCGAATGTTTAAAGAAATCACCTGGCCGACAGGATCAAGTCGTCAACCTTATCTTACTCCATAATAAATTCCGAAAAGTAAAACTTGAGTTGTCCCGCCACCTGTGCACAGGTGTGAATTTGGTAGATTTGTTTTAATTTGAGCAATACTTCTGTCGTTTAGTTTCCAGTGTTAACGAAATCTTACGGCTGTCACGACCGTTAATGTGGACCTTGTCTGCAGAGCATTTGCTAATTTAGGCGCCGAAAATAGAAATTTCCTTTAAGTCACACACACAAAAATTAACCACCAATCAAAATTAATAGAAGTGTCCAGTGTCTAACTACATCGGTTGACGTCGACTTTAACTCGCGTGTAAAGCATCATATTTGCGAGAAGACTAATAAGCAAGTAAGAAAGTAAGTAAGTCTCTCTGTCTGTCTCTCTGTCTGTAACTCGCAAGTAAGATTCCAGCTTCAGAGTGGCGTCTGCTTCAATGGTCCTGCAGCCACGGCGCCTAAATTTGCAAATTTATTGTCGCTTGGCATTCGATATTACATATAAATGGTTGTCAGTGTTAGACACCTTTATATCGATTGTTTCGCTTCTATATAAATAATTTCTGCCACTTCCAATGATATATAAAGTTCTACACTGTCTTTTGTCCGGTGGTGTCAAGCTTGGATAAGGGAGGTCGACGCTAACCATTTTCGTTATAACACAGCATCGTTAATAAGAAGCAACACACACACACACACAAACACGCAAACGCACAAGCGCGCACACACGCACACACAAATTACTCTTTACATTCTGTTATTGTCGACGTCAATTTAAAGAGAGAAAGGCCATAAGAAGTCGTTGAAAACTTGGCCACTTGGCTCTCTGAATGGATCCCTCGCTGACTCATACAATCATTTTTCTCTCAAATCTGCTGCCTTTTAACTGAACTAAATAACTTTAATGGAAGAACTTTATAGCGCCTCTGTTATAATGCTGAAAACATCAATCGATGGCTACTGCTAAGCTAAATCGATCTGCAGGCCGAGAAACAGGTCGCAAATGCTAAAAATGATACAGACATTCTTTGAGAAGAACTTCAGATTTCAAATCCACTCCTTTTCCTTGAACTGTCGCCAGCGATCCTTGTAATCTTATGATGGCAATAAGCGATTGAAATGTATGATATCAGATGCTATGAAAAGAGGAAACAGGGAAAACTGTAAGAAATTTGTTCCTATCGACGTCAACGGCTTTGATGCCATAAGGTGTCGTTAAACATTGGAACCCACAATATCAGATTCTCTCCCTCGCTCTCTCTCTCGCTCTCTCTGTCTCTCTCTCTCTGTGTCTCTCTGTCTCTCTGTCTTTCTGTCTCTCTGTGTCTGTCTGTCTGTCTGTCTCTCTCTCTCTCTCTCTGTCTATTAGATGCACCTGTATATGATCGAATTCAGCGGTCCTGACAGCCATAAGTCGTTAAACGCTCGATTCTATTAATAAAAATAGGTTAGGCTTAGACACCTTTAAATCATTTTTAATCAATGCTATATATAAAATCATTTTCGTTCAACTGAGTTATATAGTTTTTATGTGAGCAAATGTGGGAAGTCAACGGCCCTGGCAGCCACAAGATGTCGCTAAATAATATAAATAGTGGGTTTCAAATAAATCTTTAGGAGAGATAAAAAAAATGCCTTTCCGGAAGCAAATTGCAAACATTCAATCGAATGGAAGAATAAACTGAAAATTAGAAAAATTATAAATGAAGAATCGCAACTCAAGTGAGACCTCGGCCTTGCATTTTATAGGGCAAAAAAATTTGCCACAGTTGCAATCATTGGGTAGACAGGGATAGGGACAGACAGGACAGAGACAGAGACAGAGACAGAGACAGAGGCAGAGACAGAGACAGAGACAGAGACAGATAAAATAGGTAGGAATGGTAGATTAGCGAATTGCGCCATTCAATGGTTTTTCTACGTTCAAAATCGTGATTTCTGTTCAGTTAGCATTTTCAGCTCAAATTCGGAATTAAACGCCAGAAATTCGTGCATTTGAGAAATCTGTCATTTCTCCAGTAGGCTACACTCCGTAATCGTAACTGTAAACTCGAGATTTATACAGCGCCCAACGCAAGCTAAGGCGCTGGAACTAGCTTATTCACCGGCGCTCAGTCAAGGCAAAATCGATAGGCAGATGGGGTCAGATTCGGCTCCAGACCAAGATCCCAGGGTCAGGCAGGAAGACAGAATTGGAGGGTAAGACAGTGGATAAAGGGAAGAGGAGGAATAAGGGTAGGTTTTGTGGAAGAGGAATGTTTTCAGTGATGAGTGAAAGACCTTCGCGGGGATTGCAAGGAGTGAAGTGTTAGTGAATTCGTAGGATGGGTGAAATAAATGTCCTAAAACCTCTTCAGGTATTCTCAATGTATGCATATACGCTGCGTGTACGTCAGTAATCTTCGTCCTCTGCTCTTCACTTTCTGTGGCATGTATGTGCGTGCGTGCATGCGTGTGTGTGTTTTTTTATAATTGGGTATGAGTAGACATGAGATTAATAGATTTGTTATGACTTTAGACAATATGGTTAAATAAATTAAATTAAAATGATTTTTAAGTGAGATCTGATTATAACAGACTAAGCAATATGTTAATAGATTAAGCACGAACTTAGGCTAATATTAATCCCAGGTTTTGGCGCTAAATTACATGCAAGCTAACAACTTTCCTAAGTCGGTTTTGACAAAATTAAAAACCTTTTCAAATGATTTGGATATATCTTATAAGCTCATCAACATTTTCTAAATTAATGACAGTCATTATTAATAAGGTAATACTAAATCCGCCACTTCCTTATTTGGGAGTAGTGCCAGTCCCAAGCCTGGGTAAAGGAGGAGGGCGACGGCAACGGCCTTTGATGCCATATGATGTCGTTAAACATTGGAACTACTAAGCAGTAGCTCCCTTTGTAAACTGGGTTGTGTAATGTATGGTCGACGTGAACGGTCATACATCGTTCAACATACAATGCTGCCCTAATTCTGGCACAGGTCCATTGAAGGCAATCGACCGCTTGAACCGCCGTTAAACGCAATCAAATTTTCGACCGAATAATCGTTTGGGTATTCGTCCGATTAAATCGATTTGAATCGATTACCTAATGGAGCGGGATTGGTCAACAGGAAATGTCTGACGGTTAACACTGGGTCACGTGGTCTGGCGGTGTCAGAAGAGGGCCGAGATATCTTAGGGACAATTGTCCGATGAGTCACCGGTACATAATAATCGTGGAATGATCCACAATTGAGACCATTCAAGCGATTCTGCTGGTCTTCGATGCAATGATAGTAATTCATTATTTAACGACACCTTGAGGCTGCTAAGGCCGGTGACGTCGACCGCAACCTACGTTTGACGATATAAGCCATTGGTTGGTTCCCACAATTTAAAGACATCTTATGTCATCAAACGCCGTTGACGTCGACTGGACAAAATTTGTACAGTTTTCACTAAGTTTCTTTACACGTTAAAAATTTTGAAGTTCCAATATGCCATTAGTAGTAGTTCCACAGTTTAACGACAGCTTATGGCATCAAAGGCCGTTGCCGTCGCTCTCCTCCTTTATCCAGGCTTGGGACTGGCACTACTCCCAAACAAGGCAGTGGCGGAGTTCCAATATGCCATTGAGAACCAATGAGGCTCAAATAAAATCGGGAAAAGCGATTTAAATGTGTCTAAACACAGCCTAGTATACTGTATTATTAGCAGAATCGAGTGCTTTACGTAATATCAGGGCTGTAAGGGTCATTGTGTAAGATTTCGGTAAATCTTAGATCAGTCTGTAAGTCAGTCAGTCAATCCGACGTCAGAAAAACGTCGGCGTCAGCGGTCGTGGTAGCCACAAGCTGTCGCTAAGCGCTTGATACGGCCTATTATTAATATTAGTTGGCTGCTGCTAGGCACCTTAAAATTTCATTTTTCGTTTGTATTTAAAAATTATTTTCGTTCAATCTGACCAGCCTAATAAAAGAGGACCGTCTGTTGTAAATAACTAGAATGTATAAATCTCTCTGTAAATATTATAATGTTGAAATTACATTATTTTATATTTGGTTTAAGTATTTGGTGTTAGTGTGACATACTCTATGTAGTAATGTGTAATTAAATGGAGAAACTGAGTTGCATTGTGTACAAATGAAACTGAAATTATAAACAAAACAGTTAAGTTAATGAGGTCAAAGTTAATCTTGATAACGATTAAAACATACACTTTCGTTCTACGTGATATATGCTTAAAGGTACTAATTTTATTTATTTTAATTTATTTATAAATTGACAAATTTTATTGGTACATTGCATTCAAATACTAGTGAAAAAACATAATTATATAACTTAGGCCTAAACTATTTGAGAACTAAATAATCTAACTTATAATTATATTCAGTTTCCTACAAAAACTGATTATAATCGGCTACTTTTAAACACCCTTAAATCGCTTTTATCTGACGTTATATATAGCTAATTTTCGTAATAGATCGCAATAAAACCATAACATTCAATGCATAGGCTATACCATTTAGATGATTAATGTTTGAAAAACCCAGTAAACCTATGTAGGATGGTAAGCTGTTATTATCATTAATGGAAATGCTCGGATTGTCATATGTTGACTGCAATGTGTAAATACTGTATGTAGTGTTACGAAATAGCATGCAGTATGTTTAATGAACGTGGACTTATTGCTTTCGTTGTATAAAATTCCTTCACATATACTTAGCTAGTAATTGCAATTGCAGTCCACTGATGTTAGTTAGTTGCGTAGTTTAAAGAGCAAATGTGTTAACTAGCTGTATAGTCTAATGTGCAGATTGTTTGTTTGTGAAATTCCTGATTTGTTATATGACATCAGCAGCCGCTTATGCCATGAGATGTCGTTAAACTGATGATTAAAAAAACATCGCAAATAAACTCCGCCACTGCCTTGTTTGGGGGTAGTGCCAGTCCCAAGCCTGGATGAAGGAGGAGGGCGACGGCAACGGCCTTTGATGCCATAAGCTGTCGTTAAACTGCGGAACTACTAACTATATCGCAATTAGGTCACACTTTAGGTCTTTTATAAACTATTGTGATGTTGAGATGGGCCGCATTGTCTCGCGCGAACCATTATAGCTAGAGATTACGGAATGAAAATAACATTAAAACGAACGTAAGCGATGCGCATAAGCGTGTGCTGCTGGTGCCATCTAGTGAATTGAGCTTTCCTAGCAGAACTTCATAATTATTTCTAAGTTGCATATGAAACCCGTGGAAAGGTTACGGACTGTAGATGGCAAATTGTATTTATGCGACAAATGATGTTCTTCGGTTAACGACGACCAATCAGCCGAAGTATTCAGCCGTAACTTTATTTAGTATATGTGTTGTTAACTTGCCTTGCTCTTTTCAGAGAGGTTTCTCTTCCTTCCTTTCCTCCGCCTCAATTGTCTTTCGCTCCGTCCATCTGTCTTTGTTTATCAACTGCTCGCACCTACCCTTACAGGTCTATTTCTGGGCCGAACACTGCAGGTCCGCATATGAGGCAGTCGACCACTTCAGCTGCCGTTAACACCGGGCACCTAATTCGTCTCGCTATTCGCGAGACGTGCTGTAGAAACGTGGTTGCTGGTTAATGTGTAGGAGGGGCCTTGAGCAATTCCTTCGCTCACAGTTTTAGTAGTGATCAAATAGCCCTATGTCATGGCCAGATTGCGATTTAGAATTTTTAAAATTCAAATGATAAATCACTGAAAGAATTATTAATTACATAAAAACATAAAGCACAACTTTTTTGGGAGATATGTAGCCCCTAAATTGTGGCGCCCCAGGCAACTACCTGCTCTGCCTATAGCTAACCCCGGCCCTGTCTATAAGCCAACAGTAGTTGTTGTTTAATGACGTTGTCTCATAACGAAGATGATTAGCGTAGCCGTAATTCTTTATCCAGGGTCCGGACTGGGACCGCCTGAGAACCCCAGTTTCCGAGTGAACCCATAAACTTAGTAGTAGTTCCAGTGTTTAACGACATCTTATGGCATCAAAGGCAGTTGAATTCGATTGAAACAAATTTTGCAGTTTTTACGGTTTCGTAACGTACCAATAAACTTACTCGAGAATTCATTATATATAATGTAGAGGGAAAAAAATTTAAGGGTGTCTAAACGTACCGTATTATTATTATTAGGTACTTGTAGGAGGATGTTAAACGTTATCTTGTGGCTGCCAGGGTCGATGACGTTGACCTTGCATTTTGCCATTTTGAATCGAGCAAAAACAAAAACTAAACCAAAGTGAGGAAGATTTTAGGCCCAAACGTCGGAAAAATCGAGTTTCAAATTGACTCAACGTAGAATGAAAGCTAAATGTAGGGCAGAGTCTTAAGAGTATCATGAACTGGTTTTAATTGATTAATTAACTGGCGACTAAATTAGCTAATGCTATGCATGGGAAGGTCTTTTTTAACGAATAAAATGTATAAAAAGACGGTTGTTGTAAAGTAAAGCAAGGTCGACTTTAACCACCCCTGCAGCTGCAAGAAGTGCTTAGAAACCGATTACTACTACAAATGACTTATAACAACACATTTGGCCTACATTAAAGTTTTGACACATTGAATTCGCTTTTTCCAAGTTATAAATGCCTCATTTTTTATCAACCACGAGTTGCAGATTAGACTAGAAACGTAAGGTAACGTCGATATCAACGGCCCTAGCAGACCTCAAGTCGTTAAACGCTCTATTCTATTAATAATATTAGGTTACGCTTACACACCTGTTAATAGTATTTCCTCAGTTTAACGACATCTTACGGCATCAAAAGCCGTTGACGTCGCCCTCCTCCTTTATCCAGGCTTCGGACTGGCACTACCCCAAACAAGGCAGTGTAAATCACTTTAATTCAACATTATATATAATTTATATTCGTTCAGTCGATAATGTGTTTAGTACACGACCGTTGAAAGGTCGACGTCAGCAGCTCTGGCAGTCAAAAGGTGTCGCTAAGCAATAGAATCTACTACTAATCGCAAATTAAATTTTCATTGAATCGCTTCCTTGCTCCTCGACTGCCTTTAGTCTGGTATGTCAGTTCGAAGCCTGGATAAAGGAGGAGGCAACGCAAATCATCTTCGTTAACATCTTGCGAAGTGAAACAGAAATTTAATATAATATTCGTCAATTCCGATGAATCGACGTCTCGCGAAGAACCCATGGAGACGGTCGACATCGGTTAGACGAAAAACGTTAGGTAACGTAGATATCAACAGCCCTGGCAACCATAAGCCGTTATAGGCTGGATTCTATTAATAATTTAGTTCATGCTTAGACACCCTTAAATCACTTTCTCTAAATGCTGTATAATTATTTTTCGTTTATTCGGAATTTGTGGAACCCCGCCACTGGTTTGTTTGGGGGTAGTGTCAGTCCCAAGCCTGGATAAAGGAGGAGGGCGACGGCAACGGCCTTTGATGCCATAAGCTGTCGTTAAACTGAGGAACTATTACTCGGAATTTGTGGATTCTGCCATTGCCTTAAGTCGGGCAGTGGCAATTCCAAGCCTGGATAGAGGAGGAGGGCGACGTAAAAAGGCTACAAAAGTGCTTTACATTTCATGACAAACTTTAAACATTCGAAAATTTAAAACGCTAATACTTCATTTTAGAATTTACCACAATTTCGACCAACAGCATAAAATGTAAAAGGACAAATTCTGGCACTTAAAATAAAGTAGTTAAGTTTCGAGAGGATCGTGTATGACAGACCTCGAAACATATTTCTGAAACTTTTCAAAACAATTTACAGTTTCAGTTTGTTTATATTTGCAACCAGCTGTGTTTCGATAAGCACAAAAAGGACATCTTCCTCTAGGCAGTTTATAGATAGCAAAGTGTTTGCCCCTCAATCTAATATCAGAGCTCACAAGTCAATTCCACCGGCAAAGCTTGTAAAAGTTTGCACCGGATCGGTAATCGTACCCTTATGTCATCATCAATGATAATAGCAGCTGGCATTTGCTTCTCACCGTCACTCCGGTCAAGTTACGAAAAGTCGAAATCGTTGAAGTCATCGGTTTCAAGAGCCTTCAAAATATCCGCAATTCTATGAAATCTTCGCTTTCTGACATTTTTGCATGATCGGGGATTCAAAATTTAAACACCGAATGTTTTAATTTACAAGGAAACTTTTGAGACGCACCACATCCATCGTTTAGCTGCTATTCTGATGCCCTGGACAACAATTTTTTACAAAAGTCATGTTACTGAAATGAAATTAGTCAGTTCTTATCAATTTGTATGTGCTGAACACGAATATGACAGTGAAAATGCCGAATTGGCTCTAGTTTTTTTGTAATCTGAAATGAAGTAATTTTATATCGCACAATGCATGCCAATAGTGATACACTTACAGTTAATATTTGTAAAAACCAGGTCATAGACTAGTTCTTAGATTTTTTTGCCTGTCTCTTGTACAGCTGTTCGGGAGCATCTCTGCGGAGTGTCCAGCAGTAGTCAGCCAACATTGTAGTGGACCATTTTCCCTGGTACCTTTGCTCCATTGTTGCGATATCGCCATGTTCGTCACTAACCATACCACAGTTGTCAGGGAAGAAATCCAGATGGGAATGAAGGAAATGCATCTTCAGAGACATATTGCAGCGAAATTTCTGGTACTGCTTGAGCATGTCTTCTACTAGTTCCTTGTAGTTTTCTGCCCTAACATTCCCCAGAAAGTCTGTAGACACTAGACGAAAAGCATTCCATGCTTGTTTCGCATCACCCTCCAGCAAGTTGTTGAAGCGGTCATCTTTGAAGAGTTCTCTAATCTGAGGACCCACAAAAACTCCCTCTTTAATCTTTGCTTCGCTGAGTCGAGGGAATTTTTCATGCAGGTATCGGAAAGCTGGCGAAGTGCGGTCCATGGCTTTCACGAAGTTCTTCACCAAACCTAGTTTGATGTGAAGGGGTGGTAGTAGGATTTTGTGAGCCTCGACCAGAGCTGGGTGCTGGATATTCTTCTGTCCAACTGCCATGTTTTGTCTGGGAGTCCATTCCTTCCGCACGTAGTGCAACTCTCTTGCTCGGCTATCCCACTCACACAAAAAACACATATATTTTGTATATCCTTGCTGCAGTCCCATTAAAATGGCAACTACCTTCAAATCACCACACAGGTGCCATTTGTACCTGTTATAGTCAATGGAATGCAGTAGCTGTTTTAGGTTATCGTATGTCTCTTTCATGTGGACAGCATGCGCTAATGGAATAGATGGAAGACGGTTTCCATTGTGCAAAAGCACAGCCTTAAGACTCAGTGTTGAAGAGTCTACAAAGAGTCTCCATTCTTGTGGGCCATGAGTGATCTGTAAGGGATTCATGAGGTCGTCAATATTGGAACAGAATACCAGATTACCTTCCTTCATAAAGAAAGGTTCCAACTGCTGATGGCGCTTTCTATATGCAGTAATTGTGACATCTTCTTCTAGAAGATTCCATTGTTGGAGTCTTGATCCTAGCAATTCTGCCTTGTTTTTGGATAAGTCCAAATCACGAACAAGGTCATTTAGTTCTTCCTGTGTTATTCTGTGTGGGGTTGATGATGCACCACAGTGAAAATCGGGATCACTGCACGCTGACGGACCAGGAGAAGAACATGTCGGCTCACCCTTGTCCTCATCAGATGAATCAAGGAAAATATATTCTGCTGGAGGTTCTGGAATAGGAAGTCCATCACCATGTGGAACTGGTCTCAATGCTGACGGAATGTTTGGGTAGACTATTGTCGACTTCTTTTGCTTCGTTATTCCACCGGAAAGAGGAGGAACCAGGCAGAAGTAACAGTCATCTACGTGGTTGCTTTGCTCTCTCCACACCATGGGAACTGCAAACGGCATTGATGGTCTTTTGCCATTCAACCACTGTGAAAGCTGTGTTGTACATGTAGCACAGCATATATGCGGGGCCCATGGCTTGTCTTGGTCACCAACCTTGCATTCGAAGTAAGCATGATATGCCTTCTTGACTTGATAAGTGATACTTTTCTTCTGGTTGGCAAATGTCACTTCCCCACAAATGTAACAAAAGTTGTCCACAGTATTTACGCACTTCCGAGGCATTACTGTTCTGTATTGTATCTAAATGGATAAAGTAATAATAGTTTTATAAAACAGTAACTTAAACTGTCTCGCACAAAGTCTGTAATATTGTAAATGCTCAACCGTTCCGACTCGCTTTATATAGTACACTG
This sequence comes from Norana najaformis, assembly GCA_964023275.1. Classification (NCBI taxonomy): domain Eukaryota; kingdom Metazoa; phylum Annelida; class Clitellata; order Crassiclitellata; family Hormogastridae; genus Norana; species Norana najaformis. The sequence continues at coordinate 28,552,313 of OZ029923.1, forward strand.
CTGACGTCATCTTACGTCAGCAGCCGACTGGCTGTAGTTTTACATTGCATCAGAAAATGACGTAATCAACTGTGCATGATGTGTCCATGATGGGATTATGCAATGAGGTGGAATATTACATCATTCTAGACTTATTTAGGATATTGTCGCAGTCCTACGTTTAGCTGCTATTCTGATGAATATGATGTAATTAATTTGCCTATTTCTCTGCTTTGTTTTATTTTCTTCTACCATTGTTGGTGAAATAAAGATCAATAATAAACTGGTTGGATACAAGTTTCGAGTGTAACTCCGCCTTTTGTCGGTTGGTGCTAGTCCCAAGTCTGGAGAAAGGAGGAGGGCTACCCTATCCATCTTCGCTATGATACAGCGTTGTTAAAAGGAAACCACTACTAACCCCGCTATGGGGTTATAAGCTCAGCTTATTTTGGCATTGTTCTAGATATGGATTTTGTGTGCAAGGTTAAATGGACGTCAACGACCCTTGGCAGCCACAAGATGTCGCTAAACGCTCGATGCTCTAAAAGTTACGATCTTCTTGGACACCTTTATTTCCGTTATTTTAACCTTTCATATGTCTCAATTTCTTTCAAATTTCAGTACTTTCTCGTTGAGTCTAACTAAAACAGGAACTCGACTTCAACTGCTGTAGAAGCCAAGAAATGTTGTTCAGAACTGTATAATGTTAGCTATTTTCTGTCTTGCATGCTCTCATTCTGTGACAATACATTGCTACCAATACTAATAATTATTAATAATAAATAATTATTTAAGAAAATCCGCTACTGCCTTTAGTCGGGTGGTGCCAGTCAGAAGACCGGGCAAAGGAAGAGGGCGACGCTAATCATCTTCTTTAAACAGAAATTACTCGCTCGCTTCGAGTGTTTAACAAGAACTTCAGGCTGAGAAGGCAGTTTGTGTGTGTTTTTGTGTGCGTGCATGCGTGCGTGCCTAAAGGTTGTAGAGTCATCGTTGCAGTCATGCGATGTCCATGCTATTATTTAACAAATCTGTATATTACTATAAAAACTCTGAAGTTCGGGTATATGTCCAACGACAATTAAATGAAAGTTGAACGAAAGTCTGCGTCATTGGTCCCGTCAACCAAAAGAGTTTGTTGAACACCAAATACTAATGATTTACACAGAATCTTAGTTTCCGGTTAGACACCTTTTAAATTGTGTTATCCGACGTTTTATATTTCTCGTTCTACCGCAACGAGTGATATATAACTGCGCCACTGCCTTGTTTGGAGTAGTGCCAGTCCCAAGCCTGGATAAAGGAGGAAGGCAATGGCAACGACCTTTGATGCCATAAGCTGTCTTTAAACTGAGGAACTACTACTAGAGTGATATTTTATAGATCCGTTTTTACGGAAGTTAAGGTAGATGTGAACGGCCCTTGCAACATAATGTCCTACACAAATACTTATAACAGTAAAAAGTGCTTTAAGTTAAGTGTTTAACAATTGAAAACAGTGGGACGGTAGTTGCCTGTTGTTGTTGCCGTCCCACAAATTGGGACGACATCTTACGGTTATAATTTGAAACGGGGATGCGTTAATGTCTGAGTACTCGTTAGCAAAATTTTATTCATACGGTGTCAGCACAATTTTGAAATGTATGTATGTATGTATGCATGCATGTATGCATGTGTGTATGTATATATGTATGTATGTATGTATGTATGTATATATATGTATGTATGTATGTATGTATGTATGTATGTATGTATGTATGTATGTATGTATGTATGTATGTATGTATGTATGTATGTATGTATGTATATACGTATGTATGTATGAATGTGTGTATGTATGTATATATGTATGTATGCATGTATGCATTTGTTTACGTATATATATATGTATGTATGCATGTATGTATGTGTGTGTATGCATGTCTTTATGTATATATGTATGTATGATGCATGTATGTATGTTTGTATATATGTATGTATGTATGTATATACGTATGTATGTATGAATGTGTGTATGTATGTATGTATATATGTATGCATGCATGTATGCATTTGTTTACGTATATATATGTATGTATGCATGTATGTATGTGTGTGTATGCATGTCTTTATGTATATATGTATGTATGATGCATGTATGTATGTTTGTATATATGTATGTATGTATGTATGTATATATGTATGTATGTATGTATGTATGTATGTATGTATGTATGTATGTATAAGCTGTCGTTAAACTGAGGAACTACTACTACTACCACCACTACTACCAATACTACTGTTGTACTACTACTCGGTATTAGTCTCCATCATTACGGCAACGTAAAGTACGGTCGACGTCAACGGCCAACAGTGACACGACGAATATAAAATATCGAAAAGCTGCCCGTGACCGATCGACCTCGTGGGTCGAATTCTGTCCGGACCACCTTCTACCACCTTCGAGGGATGGCTTCGGACGGTGGTCTCTTGTTATTGCCCTCCGTAGTTCTACAGTTTCGATAGTATTTCTCTTTCCACGAATTTGCCATTTGTCAGCTGGAGATGGAAACCTGTTGGTTAAGTTGCGCGTGCGTGTGCGAGTCTGCTGTTGGTGACATTTCTAGTTATATGAACACTGCTCGCTGAAAGATGCCGTATTTGTTCTTAGCAACATTCAACACCAGTTAAACTAAGCGTAGGCCTAAAAGTCGCTATATTGAGTATCCTGTTATATAAATAGCGCCTGAAGGAGCGATTTGAAAGTTGTCTAAACGTTACCTGATGTGTTATTCTTTCAGCTCCATTTGATTTTGGTTTTGTTCTTCATTAACCAACGCATTAAAAAACGTTATGTTCGAATGCAGTTGCATCCTTCCATTTTCTCCTCATGCATTGTATATCATGCCCCTCTCCACCGACTGTTCCTTCTCCTCAGCTGAACTTTATTTCAACTTTTCCATTGGTTTCCATCACCACCCAAGTACGGCAGTGACAAGAGCTTCATTAGCGATTGAACGCAAATGAGGAATATAATTATAAGGTCTGAAAGGCGATTTAAAATATGAAATCATTAAACGGGTTATTTTGGCCTTCGCTTGAATAATGGTATTCGTTGTTTAACGACACCTTGTGGCTGCCATAACACTGGCCAACACATAATTTGTTGCCTCAAATGTTAGAACTGTTTCTGGGTATATTTGACCTGCTGATTCCAGAAAAGGCACCAGTTTTCTCCCAGCAGGTATAGTTTTCGAGATATAGAACATTATGCCATATACCAGTCCTTGCCTCTGCTCGCCCATAAAACATAAGGCTATAGCTATAATTATGTAGTGCTCAATTTATTATGTGATACACTAAATAAACATAATAATACAAATACTTAAAAGAAAATGGTAGTACCTGAAACTGTACTTATATGATACCAAACAGAACAAGTTTGTTATAAAAATTTCAAGTCATTCGACACCGAAGAAGCTCCTTTTGTACGATTTCCGAGTGTGGCATCTGCCGGAACAATCGCGCATAATATTCCAGCAATAGTCTGCCATCATGTGTGCATCCCATCTTCCTTGATATCGATTTTCCATTGTTTTGATGTCTTGGTGAAATCTTTCACCTTGCTCTTCGCTGAAGTCACCAAGATTCTCTGGAAAGCGATCTAAGTGACTGTGGAGATAATGGACTTTAATGGTCATGTTGCAGCCAAGCTTGTTGAAATGAAGAAGCATATCCTCTACTAGTTGTGCATAATTGTCTGCCTTCTTGTTGCCAAGAAAATTTTTAGTTACAAGAACAAAGGAAGACCAGGCACAAGATTCGATTTCATTCACTGATGGTATGAAAAGTGGGTCATTCATAAGTTGCCTGATCTGTGGACCATCGAAGATTCCAGCCTTCAATTTTTCCATTGTAATTCCTGGTAACTTGTGTACTATGTATTCGAAGCATGAACCTTCTTTATTCAAAGCCCTGACAAATTGTTTCATCAGGCCTAGCTTTATATGTAGTGGTGGCAGTATGATCCTATCTCGTGCCACCAAAGATTCCTTGATTACATTTTGAGCTCCAACCACCATGTCTTTCCTCGAAGGCCAATCTTTTCTTGTCCAATGTTCATGCTTGGCTCTACTGTCCCAAAGACACAAAAAGCAGGGATACTTTGTGTAGCCACTTTGTTGACCAAGGAGGAAATTTACCATCTTCAAGTCTACACAAATTACCCATTGATGTTCTTTGTATTTTATCTTTTCTAGTACTAAAGAGATGGCATTGTACTCTTCTTTCATCCTGGTGGAGTGACCGATTGGAATAGAACCAAATTTGTTGCCGTTATTTAAAAGCACACATTTCAGACTACGTTTTGAACTGTCGATAAAAAGACGCCACTCATCTGGGCTGTAATCCGACAGACCAATTTTCTTCAATAAGTTGGTGATGTCATTACAGAATACTAGGTTGTTGTCTTCGGTAAAGAATGGCAGCAAATCCTTTTCTCTGTTTCTATAAATTGTAATTTTCGTTCCAGGCTGAAGTGCATTCTTTTCCTTTAGTCTGGACGCAAGCAATTCAGAGGACTCTTTGGAAAGATTTAAGTCCCTGATCAGATCACTCAACTCTTTTTGGTCAAAACGTTCACTGTGTGAAGTTGATTGGAAATCACTGTCACTGCCCCCACTTTCTTCACTTTCGTCATCTTGTCCGATATTGGACATGCAAGTGTCATCGTCTGAGAGCTGAGGTAGTTCGCGAAAAGGTGGAACTGGTACAATATCCGAATGCGGAACAGGTCTCCTGGCTGAAGGTATATCAGGGTAAGACAACTTGTGACGATTATTTCGATTGATGCCTATGATATTAACCATACAAAAGTAACAGTCGTCGAAGTGGTTTATCTGTTCCCTCCAAACCATCGGTACACCAAATTTCAGGCAGCTTCTCTTTCCAGTTGTCCATGGCGCAATTGTTCAATACAAGTTTTGCATACTGTATGAGGAGCCCATTGCTTATCTTGATCTCCAAGTTTGACACCAAAATAACCTACATATGCTCTTTTTACAAACTCAGAAATCGGTTTCCTGTTTGCTTTTAGTGTGTATTCCCCACAAATGTAGCAGAATATGTCTGGATGGTTAATGCAGCTCCGTCTGGAAGTAGCCATAACCTTAAGGATGTTCGCATCTGAGGAATTAAATGACTAACCTAAAAAATAGTAAGAACATGTAGTTATTTAATGCTCACATTCACAGATTGTTCTTGCGACCAACTCTTAATATGCCCTAAGACGACTGCGGCTGCTCTAGCTTTCAGGAGGCGGTTTATATAGGCTATAAATGCTGACTTCAGCATAATCTATTTACATAGTTCGAAACCATGAAACGCTGTATAAGCACAAATAAATTCTAAATGAGGCCATGAATTTAGTGCTGAGTAAGCTGTAGGCTACGGAATAGTTATTTCGTTGAATCAGCAATATCTCAGCACGCGACAAGATATGCTGATTTTACATTATAAGGATGTAGGCATAATATGAATCAGCAAGAATTATAATTAGCCATAAATAAAGCTTATTATGACATTTTAGTTTTGGCAAAGACATCGTTTAAAGAGTGGACTGGGTTTTCTTTACAAAATCGACGATATCTGAGAAACTAGACCTGATGCACTCAATCCAATGACATTTTCTGAATCAGTGCCCAAAATTACCCCAAGAACAGGTCTAAAACCGAAGGCAACAAGAAAAAAAAATTTTTCTGTTGGCCAGTGTAATCAATACTGACTCCCAAACATTAATTTTAGTCAATCATTAAAGTAAGTAAATCCAGAGTTTAACGTAATCTTATGACAACTAAGGCCACTGATGACATTTGGAATTGGTAGTTTTCTTTTCTTCGCTGATATGTTTCTTGGATTTTTCTGCATGTGTGTTTTTCTTTTCCTTCTTTTACGGTCTTTTGACATCGTATCATCAGACAGTTGTATTCAGAGCTGTCTTTGGTTGACAGTAGACTTCGTGTCTTTTCTCCTGGTGGTAAATAACTGAAATAAAAAGTTTTTTTCTTTTTTCTATTCCTCTTTTCTCTTCTGTATTTTCTCTTTTCTTTTAATTTTTTTTTCTTTTTTTATTTATTTTTTATTGTTTTTTTTTTCTTTTTTTCTTTTCTTTTTTTCCATAACGTTTTAAAAAAAGCAATTAAAGGATACGTACCAACGCAATTCAGATATACATAATAACAAGAGAACGATATTATTTACAATGCTCATAAGCTTATAAGGCCACATTTTCTACCCTATATATGCTAACACATTATATACAAACGTACAGTCTTGAATTTATAATTCATGTTTGTTTTTTGAAAACAATCACAGAAGGTACAAATGTCAATATATTTCAAAACTATAAATCACTTTATACATAAATATATGTACTACAGTTTATAAAGTGCAATTCATGTGACCTAATATATATATATAATGCAAGAAACCGAGCCCACACAGTGAAAGTACAATTATAATTTAGGTTATTTCTCAAATGGTTTAGGCCTATGTTATATAATTATTTTTGTTTTATTAATTTTTGATTACAATTTACCAACAATATTTGTCAATTTTCAAATAAATTAAAATAAAATTAGTACTTTTAAGCATATATCATGTAAAATGAAAGTATAATCGATATTAAAATTAAATTTTGCCTGATCAATTTAAATATTTTGTCAATAATTTCAGTATCATTTATACATAGTGCAACTCGATTTCTCCATTTGTACATATTACTGTAAATTATGTGACATTAACACTGAATACTTAATGAATTTCAACATTACAATATTAACAGAGATAGATATGCATAGTTATTTACAACAGATGGTCTTTATTTATTAGGCTGATCAGCCTATAAACTTCATATTGTAGAATACTAACATTTAATAAGTTTTGAAGTGAAAATTCTATTTTATATAATTCGTATTTGTTTCTTAACAAGGTAGATATATTTTCTTTTTTTACACTGGAGTAGAAGATGATATATTGTTTTCTTTGTATGACATAAATCACATAAACCAGTTGGGTGCTTTCTCATAATATATAACCTTTCATTTACATTAGCTACTCCTAATCTTGATCTTGTAATTTGAACTTCTTTACGTCTACTTTGATCATTGTATTTAATATTAGTATTTACTGTAGGACAAATTGATTTGTCAATCATTAAACAAAAGTGAACAACTTAATTATAAAGCCGGAAGACGCGATTTAAAGGTGTTTAAAATTGACTTTATTATATTCTATAGTTGTAAGGATCATCTTAGATTAAATCCGAAAACTGAAGTTCGGAGTGTAAGCTCTTAATTTCTCTGTTCAGATTTAAGGGAAATTACGCACAAGCAAATCCAATACCCCATAAACTTAAGTAATGTCATAAACGGTTATCATATGTATGTATATATGTATATATGTATATATGTATGTATGTGTGTATGTATGTATGTATGTATGTATGTATGTATGTATGTATGTATGTATGTATGTATGTATGTATACGAGCTGAAACATCAGGGCGAGCGAAGAAAATACAAAATACAAATAAGAAAAATGAACTACAAATAAACAAAAAAATTAAAGACGTCGACGCTTCAGTCAGTCAGTGTATCAAATAATTTGATATGCATTATCTCGACTTCTGAGCTGTGTATCGGTTTGGTTCATTTCTGTTGTTTAAAATGTTTGCAATAACTATTTTTTGTTCTTTATGACATTAACACCATTTAGGCTGGCGTAGGTTTGCGGCTTTGTCAGTTACTTCAAAGCCGCTATATGTACTGAGTATCTTTATACATAGAGCAACTGAAGAGCGATTTGAAAGTTGTCTACACGTAACCGTATGTTTTATTTGTTCAATGTGATTTGAATTCGGTTTTGTTCTTCATTAATTAAACAATGTTATTTTGGAATTCAGTTGCATTTTCTTCTCATTTCCCTCCTTTATCTGTTCCTTCTCCTCAGCTGAACTTCTCAAACATTCCTTTGAATTCCATCACCACCCGAGTATGGCAGTGATGGATTTTCATTAGCGATTGAACATAAATGAGGAGCATATAAGGTCTGAAAAACGATTTAAAGTTGCCTAACAGAGTCTAATGGCCTACAACAAATAATGTGATATATATATATATATATATTCTACAATATAAATTTTGAAATTTAAGACCGCTACGTTTGTCTAAGAGAGTTCTGATTGACAATTACATTTCAATGACATCACAGTACATATCTCCTAAATACTGTATTCATTTCTGAAGGTTGTGCTGTAACGATGATAAAGAGTTACGTCATCTAGGGATTTACGAAGAACATAAGTGAAGAACGTAAGCTTGTGCTGCTGGTGCCACCTAGAGAATGATGCGTTCATAGCGGAACTTCGTAATCATTTACAAGTTGCATTTGAAACCCGTCAAAATATTACGGGCCCTAGATTGCAAATTGTAAATGCGGCAAATGATGTTCTTTGATTGGCGACAAACAAACATACATTAATTCTTTAGCTGAAAATGTTCCGATGTCCGTAGCCGACTACCCCAACCCCATCAGGAGGAACAAGCCACTGGCAGCGCATGAGACTTCAATGTCAAACGTATAAAACACTGAAACGTTTGTCTTTATTTAATATATGTGTTGTAAACTTGACTTGTTGTTATGAGAGGTTTGTCTTCCTTCCTTTCCTCCGGCTTAACTGTCTTTCGCTCCGTCCATCTGTCCTTGTTCACCAACGGCAGACTCCTAGCCCTACAGGTCTACTTCTGGGCCGTACAGGTCCACCTGAGGCAGTCGACCACTTCAGCCGCCGTTTAACGCAATTAAATATTCGACCGAATAATCGTTTGGGTAATCGTCCGATTTACTCGATTCGATTCGATTACCTAATGCACTGTTTAATCGGGATAGGTCAACAGGAACTGTCCGACGGTTTGCACTGGGTCACGTGACCTACAGGTGAACGCCGTCCGAATGTCCGAAGAGGAAAGAGGGTCTTCCTCTGGTGACTGAGATATCTTAGGGGCAATTATGCGATGATACACTGGTCCATAATTTACGAGGAAAAGACCAACACTTAAGACCACTCAAACGGTTATTTTGGTCTTCGCTTGTATAATTATAATGATATTCATTGTTTAATTAGCGACACCTTGTTGCAGCCAGAGCCTTTGACGTCGACCCCAGTTTATCGTAATCGTAATCGTAATCTCGATATTTCTACAGCGTCCAACGAAAGCTAAGTCGCGGGAACCAGATTATACACAGGCGCTTAAGTAGAATAAAGATCAGAACCAACTAGCGACTGAAAAATGAGCAACATATCACGTCGGAAGAAAGCAGTTGCTTCTAATCTTCTAATATGGTGTTTCTCAATTTGACTCAAATCGTTGTTTAAAAAGTCAGAAAAAAGTGCCAGCGAAATACGACCTGAAAAAAATCAAGAAACAGCGAACGAGATTAAACCACTAAAAATAAAAACAATGAACTGCAAATAACCAAGAATTTTAAAACATCAAAGGCCATACGATATCCGTGAACCTTGGGTCAGTCAGTCAATTGCAAGTAGGATTCGAAGTCAGAATGATGTCGGCGTCAGCGGCTCTGGCAGAGCCATAAGATGTCGCTGAACGTTTGATACTACTAATAATAGTTGGCTAATGTTAGACACCTTGAAATCGCTTTTATCGCTTGTTAATAAGCCTCATTTTCGCTCAGTCGTTATGATATCGATTCGTGCATAGGAAAAGTCGAGGCCAACGCCCGTTGAGTGGCATAGGATGTCCTTTTCAACTGATTATCAAATTCCTTATCTTTTATAATAGGATTTCATGGGAACTATGGGCAGATATGATCTTAAAGTCGGTATTTTAACTTTCAGACTTTATTATGGAGTAAGGTGACGTCGACGTTGTTAATGATCCTGAAAGAAGTAGTTTTGCACTTGAAACTAAAAATAACAACAGTTGAAGTGGCGATGTTTAGACACCTTTAAATGCGTTTGCCGTAGTAATATATTTGTCATTTTACAGAGCCACTACAGGGGAACAAAATGGTCTTCGAGGTCTTGCGGAAGAGAAAGGGAGAGAGGAAGCCTGAGAAGCAGAGCCGATGGCACTTATACACGCTGTACGGTTTGTGCAACGAGGTGGAGAGGGGTACCAGCGTGAATGCTGTAGGCAAAGTAGTTGCCTAGAAAAAGTACTCATATGTAAGTAATTGCACAGAACAAGTACTCAGTCCGTAAATACTCCCAATGTAGTCAATCATTTTTAGAACAATTTGGCATTTCATTCCGATATTTATGCAAATACTTCCTACTAGTTTATGGTGTGATGATCGACGTTGAATAGTAGTTTCCAGTGTTTAACGACAGCTTATGGCATCAAAGGCCGTTGACGTCGCCATCCTCTTTTATCCAGGCTTGGGACTGGCACTACCCCCGAACAAGACAGTTGCCGATATTTAGGCAAATACGTTTTATTAGTTTCCGGTGTGAGGATCGACATTGAGTGGATAAATTTAATGTCATGTTTTAATGTCTAGTTTTCCTTTCCATTTTAAATTTCCTTCCTCAATTTCTGCATTTCCTTCTGTATTTCCTATATTCTGTCTTTCTTTGATTTCTTCTTCAGTGAAAACTAACGAGCTAATTTATTTATAAGTTTATTTACTAAGCTAATTGCGAATATATTTACTTTCTTGTTCTATTTCTCACTGGCCTTCTACCTAGTACTCTTGAGCTTTCCATTTAAAACTGAAGTCCCGTCTTTTGAAGAAACCAAACCCTGGTCCATCCAATCCTCCGCCTTCCTATTTATCTCGAGCTAACCGCAAACCACTTCTTTCCTCTCTTGTCTTCTAGCATCCTCATATGGTTCTTTACATGGTACTCTACCTCTTGGCAACTCCTCTGACTTAACGCAGCGCTCAGGAAGAGGTTGTTGCACTGGGCTAAGAATTTAAGTAGCGCTTTAATAATCTCAAGTTAACGAATTACGATTAGACCAACTACTGATATCAGGTTTCGTTTAGATATCTTTAAGTCGCTTTTTCCGGCGACATAATTATGTGCCTCATTGCCACAATAACATCGTATACGCTGCATTGTCATCAAACACTAATACTAATAATAGTAATAGAACATATACTCTTAGACACCTTTATATTGTTGTCTTTCGGATATATATATAGAAATTTAGGTGAACTTTTGCTGTTCTTTCTTCTTAGAACTTGGTCGAAGTCTGCGGCTGTGGTTGCCATAATATGTCTAAACGAACCCCACTTCTGACGTGTTCAGGTGGTGCCAGTCTCAAGTCTGGATAAAGGAGGAAGGCGACCTCAACGGTCTTTGATGCCGTAAGATGTCGTTAAACATTGGACTCTACTACACTTCTGTCTGTGTCTCTGTCTCTTTCTCGGAAGCGTTAATTAACTTAAATTGATTGGTGCGTAGATCATTCGAGAACCACGATCGTCTTTGAATTCATATCCTGCGCGGGCACCAGACACGGCATCTTTGGAGAAATAAGGATGATGTTAACGGCCCTAGTTATTGTTGCGGGCAAAAGATGTGCATTTAAACTGAATATGAAATACATGATTATATTTATGTAATAGGATTGGTATTTAATGGAAACTAGCGGAAAACAATTTTGATCATGAACTCTAACATTCCGACTTTAATACAGTGTAAGGTGCATGCTTGACCTTCAAGGCTCAGAATACTGGTCTTCCATCATATCTTAATACTTTGCTGACTCCATATCGCCCTCCCAGATTCTTGCGTTCTTCTGATACTGGTTGTTGCAAGAACATAGGTTCAGGACAATTGAAGGATCACGTGCAATTTAATTGTTGTGCTCCTCGCATTTGGAATCGTCTACCATAAAAGGCCCGTCTTGCAAATTCACTATCATCTTTTAAATCACTTCTTAAGACTCAATACTTCATCCTTGCTTTTGCACGATTCCATCTTGGCCCCTAGCGAACATACATCGGCGCCTCAGATTCAGGTGTACTGATATTGCACATGTTACAAGTAAAATAAATAAATAAAAAATTAAATAACGTAAGGTCGACGCTAATGGTCCTGTGAGCATTAAGAAGTCGTTTGCACTGGAAACTACTAATTATCGAGATTTTAAAAGATGTCTGTGTTGAAACACCTTTAAATTGCTTTTTGCCAACTTATATAGTTCTCACATTAGTTCAATCGCTGGTTGATATGTAATAATAGTTGTATGATCTCAACGTAAAATACCGTAACGTCGACGTCAACGGTCATGACGACCATGACAAATATATAGCGCCGGTAAAAGCGATTTGAAATTTCTCTAAACGTTGTTTTATTTGTTTAGTGCAATTTGAACGCAGTTTTGTTCTTCATTAACCAACACATTTAAACAATGTTATGCTGGAATTCAGTTGCATGTTCGCGTTTTCTCCTCATTTTCCTCCTTCATCTATTCCTTCTCCTCAGCTGAATTTTTTCTCAAACAGTCCATTAATACCATCACCAACCAAGTACGGCAGTGGCAGATTTATTAAGGCAATAGCATTGTTCCTCAGTTAGCGACATCTTATGGCATCAAAGGCTGTTGACGTCGCCCTCCTCCTTTCCTTTATCCAGGCTTGGGACTGGCACTAACCCCAAACAAGGCAGTAGCGGAGTTAATACTGCAATGGCGAGTGAGTGAAATTATATTTCGTTGATAAAACCGATTAAAGGTGTCTAAGCGTGTGATATAAATTTTGTAATATCAAGTGTTTATAGAATTCTTATGGGTGACAGGATCATGGCGTCGACCTCCACATCTTATTCCTTATTAAATTCAGAATACTAAAGTTCGGAGTTTAAGAACATAAGTTTGCGAATCAGCTTTAAGTGAAATTACGCAAACGCAAAGTCCGATAAACAGTATACTCAAGAATATATTTATGAAGACACGTTCTAAGCACCCAAGAAACCGCAGCACGAATGATTGTCTAACTATGAATGAAATCGTATGTTTTGACAGAAATTTTTGCTAATTACTACAGGTGCTGAAACATAAAAAAGCAAGAGTTCGAATAGGGAAAGAGAGGCTCAAAGGGAGAAAGACAGACAGAAGAGTGAGATAAAGTCAATGTGGACGGTAGTCGTAAGATGTCGCTGAACGCTCGATACAACTAAACGTGTTAGGCTCTTTTAAGACACCTTTAAATCCCGTCGTCAAACTTTATTTATTCCTCAATTTGGATTGGTCTGGTATTGAAGCAGAAACTGTATCATTAAGCGTCGAAGTCAATGGCCTTGATGGCCAAAAGATATTGTTAAGCACTGGAAACTATTACTACATACACACGCGCGCGCGCACGCACACATCGTGTATATGCTGCAACCGCTGGTGCTCGTTGTTTTGCAAAATATTGAGCGCTGTCTTATGGCATCAAAGGCCGTTGATGTCGATTGTAAAGAAATGTGTACAGTACTCCATCCATATTTACAAGTCACCCCCGTCCCGTAAGTCCAGACTTCGACCACCACATTGGATGTGTGATGCTGGCAAGCTTGTAATAATTTCAGAAATATTTTTATAGTAGTTGTTTCCAATGTTTAACGACTCCTTATGGCATCAAAGGCCGTTGCCGTCGCCGTCATCCTTTATCCAGGCTTGGGACTGGCACTACCCCAAACAAGGCAGTGGCGGAGTTATATTTTTATAATGTAATCTAGAAATATACGACGTTTGTAAAAGCGATATTTTAAGGTGTTTAAAAACAGCCTGGCACAGGACCGCAGATTTTGAGACAACCGAGCACCTACCTACTGGCTTACTGCCCGTGGATGATGATGATGGTGGTGGCGGTGGTGGTGGTGGTGGTGGTGATGATGATGATGATGATGATAATGATGACAGAGTATAATGCTATTCGTTGTCCAGTGGTATGAAGTTTTTACGACATCTTGTGGTCGTCCGCGTATTTGACGTCGATCTTACCTTGAATTTTGGGACGATATGGAACGGAACGAAAGTGAGGTAGATTTTTGACCTAAGCGTAGGAAAAATCCAGTTGTCCTAGGATCTTGGAGCATAGGGTTTGAAGCGACCTCTAACCATCTTTGTTATTAGAAGCGTCGTTAATAGATACTAAACTCATATTCAGTTATCTAATTCGTAACGACATCTTGTGGCTGCCACAGCTGCTGTCGTCGACTTTCACGTTTCTCACCAGCAATGATGAACATTATCTGCTGCTGACGAAATATGAAACATATATCGTTGAACTAATCGTTTTAAAGGTGTCCAAACTGACCTCTATATTTTGGGACATCACGGGACTAAGGTAAGTCGACGTCAGGTCAAGTTCCAAGAGGCAGGCAGGCAATTAGGCGGATATGGTGGATAGTGTTTGGAATTGGAATGGGGAAGATAGATAAGAGGAAGAAGAAGAAGAATCAAGATATGATCTGCGAAAGAGGAGTGTTTTCGCTATTTGAGCGAAAGACATGCGCAGCGGAAATGAGGGGTGGTGTTGGTGAGTGAAATAATCATCTTAATTGTGGCTGGAGTTTAGTGCAGAGGATGGGGGCTATGGCTATGGGGCGATTTCCAAATTTTATGGATAAAGTTATTGGAGGGCGGAAATGTGTTCTAAGGGCAAAAGCACAAAGTCCTGACTGCCAGAAGATGTCATTAAACACGGCTTCATACTATGAAATAACTTAGAATACTAGATTCCGATTAGACACCTCTGAATGAATGCATCCAACACTTTATATGCCTCGTTTTCGTTCAATTCCTTCACTGCCTTGTTTGGGGTAGTGGCAGTCCCAAGCCTGGTTAAAGGAGGAGGGCGACGGCAACGGCCTTTGATGCCATAAGCTGTCGTTAAACTGAGGAACTAAAACCAGTAGATGTGAGAAATGTAGTTAACCATAAAAACAGCGATAACTGTAAACAATTATCAATCGACGTCAACAGCCTTTGATGCCATAAGATGTCGTTAGACATCGGAAACTACTAACCAGTAGATGTAGTTCCTTCAACTTCCGTGTATTTTCTTTGTACGGAAAGTTAAAGTCAACGTTAACGGCCCTCATAGTCACAAGATGTCGTTAAGCAATGGATAACTAAAAATAACCAGTAATTGTCTTACAAAGTTGTGGTCTGTAATGTAAAGTCGACGTCGATGGCAAAAGTAATATGTCGTTGAAGATTATCTGTGGTTAGACACCTTTAAGTTACTTTTGCCGACCACAGCTATTGTCGTCGACTTTTGCTTATCTCTGGAGTATTGATTCACCGTATCTGCGACACACACGGTTCAATGGTTTATTATCATCGTATGATTACAACGATCGTTGACGACATTACAGATAATGGATTTAGTATTTAAAGTACTTGTTAAAGAATGTCTGTCATTATTTTAGAAAATGTCAACATTTCTTTTATAAAGCGATAAGAATTAAGTAAAATTTTACCATCATATATTGACAGACACAGAATTAAAAACTTCTTAATTACCAACATGTAATATAACATTTTGGGAGATTGTGGAATCTTTCGTCTATCCAGGTTATAGTTCATTGATAGTTCATTAAAACCTAGGCATAGGCCTAGATAATCATTCATTCCTATCATAATAATACATGAGTACTTTTTTTAATAATGTATTTTGAATAATACACGCATAATAGCAAGCGCAGTCAAGTATTTAAAACTCTTTTATCAATGATTGAACCAAGATTTTCCAATCTTGTTTCTATTAAATTATTTGCAAATGTATAGCATCTGTTTAGCAGCACAATGCTCAAACAATCAATATCCATTATCCAACAAATGTAATCAAACAAATGAGATCTGCGATTGAAGGAAAATGAAACATATATCGACGAAATAATCGTTTTAACGGTGTTCAAACTGATCTCTATATTTTGAGGCATCACAGGACTAAGCATACATTTCTCACTTTCATTCCTAGTAGTAGTACATGTAGTTCCTCAGTTTAACGACAGCTTATGGCCGTTGCCGTCGCCCTCCTCCTTTATCCAGGCTTGGGACTGGCCCTACCAACAAACAAGGAAGTGGCGTTTTTCATTGCTATCCTTATTTATTTGGCTGTGGATCATTACCACAAAAGGTAGAGTAACGTCGAGGTAAACGGCCCTGGCAGCCAAGACGATAATACAACAAGGGAATATACCACTTGCCACTGAAAATGCAGTAGAAATTTTTTAATTCGTTGCTTATCGAAGAACGAATGTGGCTCAAACTGCGCAGTTATTTCGACGCTAATAAAATGCGATTTCGTGTTAAAACACAAAGATTAGTGAGAACGAACATCTGTGGTGCCATCTGGCGAATAAAACGATGCCTTCCAGATTGACACATCGATGAGGAAGATGAGAGAGGGAGAGGAAGCGGAGGAGGTTAAATGAATATCAACGGCTCCTGGCAGTCACGTCGCTTAACGTTCGATTATCTAAAATAGAACTGCGTGGAACAGTCTTCCTGACCACATGACGAATGCCCCATCCCTGGACACATTCAAGTCACGGGGTCAAGACATATCTTTTAAAGATATCTTAGGACTGTCGATTTTTTAACTCATGTACAGCGCCATTTTCTTCGGCTTCGGCAGTGCTACGACGCTATATGAATTGCCTTATTTATATGAATTTAATTTTTATTTTTTTGGCCCCGAGGTATTTATGATCCCTCAGGAAGTTAAAAAATTATCCCGATGAAAAACTGCATTCTGAGATGGCTAATCTTCGTTGATGTCTGGCTCCTCAAAAGTGTCCTGGAAGGCTATCAAATTAAAACGTTGAATTGTGCAGGCAACGCGTTGGAAAAGGAAAGCGGTCTCCCTTGGGTCTCCGGAAACCCTGGTCATATGACCAACCAAATTAGTTAAGAACTCCAGGCCCTGTAAATTTATCGGGCTAAGGGTCTCGAAAGCCAAAGGGATGAATTGATAGGAAGCCGATAAATCAGTATATTTGGTGATCTTCCTCTGAGCAGCCAACTGCTGCGCCTGCATTCGTGGTTGTGTGAGACAAGTAAGAAACAGCCAGAGTGTCAACAGCAGTAACATCCCAGACCATTTTATTATTATTATTATTATTATTATTATTATTATTATTATTATTATTTTAACGCTGATAAAAGCGACCAGTTTTTGTTGGACGAAGTTCTTGAGCAGCCGGTCAATTGGTCGTAGAGAAACTCCGTAAGCGAGCGCCGGTCAGCATCAATCCAACGACTCTCTTGGCCTTTCCACCTGGAGGTTGAATGTTCAGCCAATAACCTCCGACCCCTCAGAGCGGACGAATCCATTGGCGGCGCAAAAGTCCGAACGCCGTCCAAAACACTGAGTAACGACGGTGAAAGAGGTAAATAGCAACTCAAAGAAGGCACATTTGGTGACCTTTGAAGTCGAGCAAAACCAACATTTTCCCCAAGAGCGGATCAAAAAATGACAAGCCACCGAATGGACCTTCTTGGCCACGTGCGCCTTATTTAAAATTAACTAAATCAAGAATGCATAAAACCTATGTTTTAATCAGAAAAGTGGTTTTTAAGATAATTAATGTTTTAGATTTTATTATATTTCCACACGATGTGAATTGAATTATGGCGGTGCAGGCGATGTTCCGTTCAAAGCCCAGTGCTACGATGGACGCCGGTGCAGCATGGTAGGCCTAACGATCAGAAATACAAAGAAATACCAACAAATCGATTTTCTTTTAAATTTGTTTCAAGACATAAACAAAACCTAATTTGGGGATTCTGTAGGTTTCCAGATGTTAAAAAATTCAAAAGCTACAAATCTAAACAACCCTCTTGCAGTATTCTTTGTGAAACGACATCTTCTGGTTGAAGCCATGAATTTGTATTAGTAGTCGCAATGTTTAATGTTATGGCATCAAAGGCCGTTGACGTGAATTGGACAAAAAATTTACGGTTTTCACCGTGTAACAGAAGCGCTTCCTTTGGCGAAAAGGTGTATCGAACGTAATGGCGTTTGTCCAACGAACTATAAATAACGTTGGAAAAAACGATATAAAGGTGTCCAAGCAAACGGTAACACATTTCGGTGTTTAGCGACATCTTGTGGTAGCCAGCGTCATCGACGTCTACTTAGCTTTGCAGCAAACGAAGTTCATATCCATTCCTTATTTTAAAAGGCATAGACAATCTGGAAAAAGCCCAGCACTGATGAAAATCATAGAAATGACAGAGTGAGGGGAACAGGCAGTGAATTCCAGAGCCTTGGACGAGCAACTGGGGAAACCCTGGAACCGAATCCTATTCTTGATCGTCGCAGAGCACCGAGATTCAAAGCGTCCGATGAACCACTTGAAATATTTGTGCGGCTGATGGATGAGCAAAGATGATACATTAATTGTCTAATATGCAACATTTACTTGTAAACCGTAAGACACGTCTTAAACCGGACTGTCTAAGGTAAATGTAAGGTAAGATAAGGTAAGGTAATCGTTCATGCCTCTGAGTACATGTGCAAAGAGGAGAGAGAGAGAGAAAGAGAGAGAGAGAGACAGAGAGAGAGAGAGAGAGAGAGAGAGAGAGAGAGAGAGAGAGAGAGAGACCGATGTCGATATATTAGGAATCAGTGCATAATGTAGCAGATGGCTGTCCATAGTTAATTAAGCGCTCTATTTGTTTGTTCGCCCAAAGGGATCGATAGGATAATTGGCGGATGGGACGCCGTTACTCCCCACAACCAGATGACGCTCTTCAGCTGCCTGTAGGTCAGAACCTATTTCATATCGGTCGTAAAATGCAATCATAAGTCATAACCCTAATTGTTGTCGTCCTCACCCGAAGTCATTATCATCGTCATCGTCGTCGTTATCACCAAAGCCACCACTCTCGCAATCCTCATTTTCTACTTTGCAGCTGTGTTTCTTCTTTTGTTCCTTCCTTATACTTCGTTACCTTTCTTCCGTCTTTCCTCACTTCCACCTCTCCTTCTTAGTTTCCTAGCTTCCCTCCTGTATTTCTTCTGTCCTCTTCCTTATTTCTCTCCTTTTTTCCTCTCTCCTTCTTTTCTTATGTTGCAGGGCTTTTCAACGCCAGCTACATCTACCATAACACTAATATCCTAGCTCAATCACTAGCCTCCATAGAACATTGTCCTTCAAATGTAGATTAAGGTCGACGTCAAAGCCCTGACAGCCACAAAGTTGTCGTTCAACACTCGATGCTTCTAATTAGATAGTAGGTTGCTTTTAGACACCTTTAAATCGCTCTTCCCATCCTTATATATTCCTCATTTTCTTTCAAACGATGTAGTACCGCTGTATCTGCTAGATAAGGTCGGCGTACACGGCCCTGTAGCCACAAGATGTCGCTAAACAAAGAATAGTACAAGAAGTTTCTTTGTAGTTTTAAGCTTCTACGATTTATTAAAGAACTGAAAACCCACAGATTTTAGTGATTCAAACTTTGCGGCTGTTGCGACGATGTTTAAGCAGATCTGCTGCACGAGCTTCTATTATTATAACTAACATCAATTTGTTATTGTTATTGCTGTTGTTATCGTCAACAAATTTTTTGTCCGCAATGACACTTAAAAATAGGAACCATGGGCATGGGTAGTCAGTCACTGGGTGAAAACATTAGATACAATGAAAGCCAGTGTGAAATTGTGTGTATGCATGCATGCATATATGTATGTTTGCATGTGTGTGTGTGTGCATCAGTAGATGTCCCTCGAATAAGCGCTGCATCTAAATGTGACTGAAATTATATTATTTTTCACGGAAACCTTTGCTGAGTAATAAGAATGTTATAAAGATCAAAAGTAAGGATGAGGTAAGTCGATGTCTGTGGCCTAAAGTTGTAGCCGTAATAAGCCGTTAGACACCGGATGCCCATAAAGCACTGGATTTAGACGCTTAAAGCGCTTCTTTCAATCTTATTATATTTCTTTCCTCACCCTGATTTAAGTCGATGTTCAAAGAGTTCTTAACTCCAAAAATAAACATTAGAAAGATCCGCGAAATATGAGCTGAGAACATCATGGCGAACGAATTAAAAATCAGTGTAAAATAAAAACAAAGAACTCCAAAAAACTTTAAAGACTGTGGCGAACGGTGGTGCGTCTTCCCAGCCCTCTGCAAGTCCGACCTGATCGGCTCCCCTAAGTCCAGCGGGAGGCTTCTTCTACTTCTAAAGTGAAGAACAACGAAGTAAATTTCACGAATTTAATGGTGCTCAACTCGAGCAACAAACTTTAATTAACTTCGAAGATCAACAGTTCTGTATGAAAGTCCAACAATTCGTCAAGAGTCAATACTTAATCACATGAGAACTCTACGACAACAACAGCAACAACAGCAACAACAGCAACAACAGCAACAACAGCAACAACAGCAACGGCAGCAACCGAACAACAACTCACACAGCAACAACAACAACTCATTTATACATCACTAAGCCTACGAGCTAAGCCTACACACCAGTTAAGCCCACCAACCAACTGCGAGCTAAGCCTAAACTGGCGACGGTTCGCCACAAGACATCAATGATCACAGTAGTAAACATTGGGTCAGTTATTAAATCAGTCGGTCACAGTAGTTAACATTGGATCCATCAGTCAATTATTAAATCGTTCGGTCGGTCGGTCGGTCAGACGCCAGTAGGATTCCAACGTCAGAGTAACGTCGGCGTTAACGGCCCTGACGTTCACAATATGTCGCTAAGCACTCGATAAAATAGTTTTCGACAGTGTTACACACCTTTAATTCGCTTGTTCCGCTTCTATTTAAACCTCATTTTAACTTATTTGCTCCATTTAAGTTGAAGATAGTAAAAAGGTCGACGCGAACGGTCTTGGCAGCCATAAAATGTGCTTTTAAACTGAAAATAAAATATGTATACTTTTGTAATAGCATTGGTATTTCATGGGAACTTACGAGAAACATATGATGTTAAACTCCGAATGTCAACTTTTAACTGTCATATGGAGTAGGACTAAGGTAAGGTCGACTTGACTGATCCTTAAACCCATAAGCAACGGAAAACCACATTCTGCTGGATAGGAATAGAAACGAAGACATAACGAGATTTAGATTAAACATGAGGACAGTTTTGACTTTGACTAATGACCGAGAAGAAAGGAGATCATTTATTCGCACCCAAATGACAGGTTTCAAGAACTGATGACGACGACGACAACGATGATAATGACGATGCTGATGCTGACGACGACGACGATGATAATCAAGCTGCAGTGTGCTGAAGAATCTGGGTCTGCAAAGATCAGAAGATTACCAATTGGTCTGTAAAAGGAACACTTCGAGAAAGATATAATTAACTTCTGCTGAGGAATATTTGAAATGCTGTTCAAATCCCAAATTATACCTGAGAACTTTGCTTATTATTTTGAATTGGTTATTGGCTGAACAAGAATCTGTTGTTGAAACGTAAATTGTGTTTCATTCGTCTGATGCCTGAACTGAAAATAGTCGGATTCAGTTGTTCTGTGAGTTGTTGTGCTTCATGATAGAACACTGTCGGAATCAAGATGGCGATTAGCATTATCGATTAAAGTGGTTTAAAACCCTCTTTATGAAGGATTTGTGTGGAGAATGATTGATATCTGATCATTGATTTAGCATCTGTTAGGAACATCTCTGTGGAACTCCTTCCAGGTCTAATCAATGTTGGAGTTTTAGAAGAAGGTGTATGCCTCTAGTCAAATAAGGCACCTGCTGCTGAAAGGAAATTTCATCCACGGAAGAGGATTAATGCATAATTCTGACTTCCTGCTCTGTATAAGGTCCAGAATTATGATTGTTAACACGTTCTATCCAATCTAAGAACCTCTAAAGCGCCGTTATTATAATGTACACGTCATCTTTCGATGGAAGCTTTCAGTGAAACTTGAGTGAAAGTCTTAATCTGTTGGAGAAGCCTGACCAAAATCCAACAGATCAAGGATACTAGAAATGAGGCTTCGATGGGTAAGCAAATTGAATAAGAAGATTCTTCAAGGGTTGAAGAAGACGCAAGTGGTTGCTGTCAAACCTTACAACAGATATGTGCGAGTATATCGGAAACTGACAGCTTGGCGTTGCGGGGATAGGATGCTGACAAGGCAGACACGTTAGCGTTTTTTAATACCAGATCTTCATCCTTGGATTAAAGATCTTTTTCCAGCTACCTGCGCAATTGATGTGAATTCATAAATTAGCGATATATAATTAATGACAATAGCAGTGTAGGTGATGCCATCGTGTTTGCACTCCTTGATCCAGTGACGACGGTGCTGAGGAGTGTCTTTGGAGAAGATATATCAGAGTCACTCTGCAGCGTAAAAGTCGGACTCGCTGTTGTCCCTTTTTGCATCGTTTGGTGAAGCCTTACTTGTAAGCTTAATATAATATCGACTGGAACCTCCTTATTAACGCAATAACGCATTTACTTAAACTAAGCGGCGGGTGTTAACAGACATGTAAGCTGAGAGAAACTCTTTCGAGGTCAAACCTAATAGGCATATGTGCAAATTTTAAGGGCCACTGCACACGTACTATTCAAATATTTGCTGACAGCTAATCTATGGTCAGTCATGCTAAGCGTTTGTTCATTCAAAGCATCTGTATAACGTAAACACACATATATATTCTGCCTCATCACGATATCTATAGACTGTAGTGAAAGTGAGAGAGACATAAAAAAGGAACGGAGGAAGGAATAGACGGACAGAGACAGAAAGTGAGAGAGAGACAGAGAGAGACAGAGAGAATGGCTGCAGTACAACTACTGTAAATTGGAAATATGGACAAACTTAGGAAGCCAGTAATAGTTTATCTGCGTCATAGGCATGGAAAGACAAAAGTGTTTTCAGGTAACTGTCTGACTTCAGTGCACAACGGCCCATCCTTCTGTCCAACTCCCTAAAGTCAGGCTGACAAGGTAGGAGGCTAAATATCTTTTATGAAATGGTCGTTATAAACAGCAAGTTTTAATTAGACTTTCTAAACAGAATGATAATAGAAACCGGTTTTGTTAGTGAACTTTAAACGAATTCGAGACATTTGACGATTGCACGTAAATTCACGTTGCGTTCGTTGTTTAGAGAAGAGAATAATGGCCACGGGCAGCCAACATACGATTCCTCGCTCAGCCGATGGTCACGTGGCATGTTAACATACGTCTTACCTTATCTTACTTAACTGTATATGGCGAGTATTGTGACGTTGGTGTAGGGTAGAGATTGGCACTCGCTGCCTGAAACTCGTAATCGGCTGCAGTTTACATTTGCTCTGTAGGCTGTAGACGTCTGAGGCCTCGAGGTTCTGTTCAAAGGCGTAGGCGCGGTTTTCAAAATGAAGTGGGATATTATTCCGAAATTCCAGAAGACTTGTTGCTCATCGCGTTAGGTGTGGTTTATACTGCGATCGCCCTTCAGCCTCCAAGGTGTTTTAGCCCAACCGGAAATAGCCACTAAAATTGTAACCGTTACGGTAAAAATGGCAAGGCTAAGAGAGTGGCCTGTGCGCTGGTTGGGCCTAGATCAGAGCCTAGACTGCATAAGCCTATATATATATGCATATGCGAATGCATTGTTGTATGGCATATCGTCTTTGAATCTTAAAAGCTCCAGATGATTCAAAACTCTTGCTTCATAAAATGCATTAAACTGCGTTCGTCAGCTTAACAGGCTTCCTATTAAATGGCATACTGAGCAGATTTCGTGCTTGACCTTTAAAGCGGAGACTACCTTCCTTCCTTCCATCTTATCTTTGTACATCGGCAGTTTAATGCATTTGACACCAATCTAGAACCTTAATCGAGGCCTCAGAGAACGCAACCTCATTCAAAGCTGTCTACGCTGTAAACTGAATACAGTTAATGTGGAAATTATTTGAGAAACCTTTATATTCCAGGGTTTTGTGCTATGTTGACAAGGACTTGATTTGATTATTATTATTATTTCCAAAGTTTAACGACATCTTATGGCTACAGTGGCCGTTGACGTCTTTAAAATTCTTATTTAGGTAAAATTTATCGTTCATAAGTTTCTTTTATTGTTTTAGTTCGTTTGTCTTGCTATTTTCAGTTCGTATTTCGCTGGTTTTCTGATGGTTCTTGTGGCGTCCAGGTATTCTGTGAAGACCAGAGGCAGATGATGGAATCTTTCTGTCTTGCTGATGGTCTCTGACGTTGACTTCTTTATTTTACAGTTTTTAACATATACTTACATATTTTCTTTTAAGACTGACAAATATATATTGGACTTGATTTTATATCTAAGCGCATGTATAAATGTAAATTTATATAGCTGTAGTTCATGAGACTCTCACAAAAGGCGCTCCCGACCCGAAAACAGAAAACCACGAAGAGACAGACCATGTGGTCTTAGAACGGAGCTTAATGAAACGAGGCAAAGATGTATGTGCATTTATGTATATACGTGTGCATATGTATGTATATGTGTGTGTATGTGTGAATATATGTATGTATGTATGTGTGAATGTATGTATGTATGTATATATATATATGTATGCGTGTATGTATGTATGAATATAGGTATGTATGTATATATGATTGTATGTAGTACATAATATATTATTTACCTCTCAAAAGTGCTGCGTTAGTTCTGTTGTTTCCGTTACAGAAAATAACCTTTAGTCAGATGTCGATATTAAATGCGTCCTCCTCTTCCTACTCCTCCTTCTCCTCCTTCCACTCCTCTTCATCCTCTTCCTCTTCTTCCTGTCCACTGGGGTTTCTGCGCTGAAGGCTTGAATGGAGCCCAAAAGTTAAATTCTGTTGCCCGCTTACAATGCTCAGGGTGATTAATGTCGTCTAAATGGCCATAATGGCTGCTCTTGCAGAAGACGATAGGATCGCTTCGCTTTGGGGTTTTTTTTGGCAAGTTTAAGAATATTTTGATTGGTTCTGTATTTATTCTTTGGTCAGCTGAACTGTAGGAGATTTCTTTGTGTTCTCTGAAATTTGTGAATATAAAAATCAATCTGGATGAAGCTAAGCCTCAAAATACGCGGCTGCTAGGGAATTTGCTTTTCCATTTGACTTTTTAGACTTCGCGAGACGATCAACTGGTTAAACGCATCATTAATTAATTATCCTTGTTTTTGTTGATAAATTTTATTATCCTTTCTGTCAATTTACTCGCGGTGGGTAAAAAGAAGTTCATTAGTACTTGATTCGTATAAAGGAAGAAGTTACTGGTTGTCGATGCGATTGTGGTTTCTGCGTCTAGGCTAAGATGTGGTTTGCTGGAGAGAATAATTTTCTATTGTTTTGACCTCAGTTGCGTCTCTGCTTTGAATCTGAATGGAGTTTTGACAATTAAGAACGTTTTATCTTTGAAGACGAAATGACTATCGAATGTTGGACTCTTAGTTAAGTTTCTCAAAGATCTTCTAAGACAGATGTAATGCAACCTCGACTGTCTACGGGAATGAATAAGTACTTCTAGGATTCTTCGCATGAGGACTCCATTTTAAGTGACTTTGAAGTGTAGTTTTTTTGTTGAGTTTAGGTTTAACTTATGATAATGGGTATTGTTACTGTGAGACGTGTTGAACTTTTGTTGAGCTTTTATTAATAAGTCAATTTGTTGCTGACTACAAGTTTAAGTTAAGCATCTGACGAAATATTTAGAGAAAATCACTAAGTGAAAAGGATTCGTCTCATTGACTCTTTTTCAATATGGATTGTCTCTAAATGTTCTGTCACCTTGTTTTAATTCAACATGTTCCCGTCTCTCTGAAGAATTCTATGTAGAGTAGTAGTAGTGGAGAATTTATTCTCACTTAAAAGGAATGATATTTAGTTTAAATAATGATTTATGTTAATAGTTTTTGTTTGCAGAAATTGGAAGCTTCGTTGGCTGCCCATCCCACAGCGCACCTGTTTTAAGATCGCACTGAGTCTAGCGGTATAGGCTGAGTATTGGACCATATGCCACAGTTTTGGACTGGATGGCTGTCAATCCCTTCGCACCAAGGACAGTTGCTCTCTTTACATAAACTTTGACAATACAAACGTCGGGCCTTATCGCTAATTGGATCATCGACTTAGAATGGATTTCTCTAGATTTGCGTGTTCTGACTAGGAATATTCGCAATGCACCTTCTATGAATGCTTGACAATTGTTCTATTTCGCCGAGGATCGGCTGCGAACACTTCTGACCAGAGATCAGGAAGATATCTGTGTAAAGACGCAGAACGAATGAGGTTGAGTTGCGTTCGCGAGACTAAAAGAGCGATTTGAAACTCAGTTATTTTAACGTCGGACACTGGCTCTGGCAATTTGCCAAACTCCGTCGATCTGCCTCCTGGCTACTTAACGACGCTACGTAAAAGTTGTCGCTATTACAATTACAATTACAATGATGCATTACAGAAGCCTGGTCGAAATCTAACTGATCAGAGAAATCAGAGAAACCAGACGTCAGGGTTAGGGTTAGGGTTAGGAGTTCAGAAGTTAAAACAGATCAGCCTTAGGTTAGCATAGACCTCGTCGAATGACATTAAAGAACTAACAAAACGCACACAACTGGGCAGTGAATTCGAAAGCACTGGACAGTCACCGAGAAAGTCCGACATCCGAACAGTTATTTTGTGCGAGGCACAAGAATCGTTGGTTGATCATCCATGCCATCCATAAAATACACGATGAGCCACCGATGAGCCAAAGCCCTGTCACGATAACCGCACGAGCCATCAGCAACAAATGACTTTGTGGATTATTTCTTGATGAAACGGAAGTAGACGCCATCGACGTCTTCGTTGCCTTCAGCCTCAGCAGGTAGGACCCCATTTGCAGCTGTCTTCATTATTCAACGAAACGTTCGACATTATAAGTATTAGTGAAAAAATGGCGTCGTCGTGGTGGTGATAGTGAAGATGATGATGATGATGATGATGATGGTATGATGTTATTCTGATGGGTGGCGGTGATGATGTTTTGCCGAACTGCTGCTGCGCTCGATGGGTTTCTTTACTAAGAAGTTGATGAGAGAAGTTGTAACCGAGGAGGGGGAGGAGAAGGAGAAGGAGGAGTCTGTTTCCTTCGTTTGCTACTGGAGCCAATTTCATTTGAGCCTCATTCGACTCATTAGACTCGCATCAGATACTCACGTACACACACACAGACAGGCGCACACATGTACATACACATACACACAGGCACGCACACGTACGCATAGCGACGCAATCGACCGAGAGACGACGACGGCGACAGACAGACGATGAAGACAACTGAACGACGGAAGTTGACTTTCACTATCATCATCGCCTAAAGCCTCTTTCTCTGACCTCTAGACCACCAGTTCGTTTGCTTATGTCTGTCTGTCTGTCTCTCTGTATGCATGCATGTATGTATGCATGCATGTATGTATGTATGTCTGTCTGTCTGTCTGTCTGTCTTTCTGTGTCTCTTAGTAATGTGACGGTGTCAAAGACGTCGTTTGAGGATGAGGAGGAAGAGAAAGAGGTGGAGATGGTCGAGGAGGAGGAAGAGGAGGAGGAGTGGGAGGAGGAGAATGAAGGATGGAAAGTGGAGGATGAGGAGGAGGATGAATGGTTTTTGTCTATTGTAAGGATCGGGGATCGGAAAAAAAGTCAGATCTCCTAGAAATTCGATTGATTTTCTTCTGAAAATATTTACTCGAAGGTCGAAGTTAGCGGCCACAAGATTTCGCTAAACAGTCAATAATACATATTAGAATCTGTTTGAATATATATATCCCGCATTCGCTAAATAGCTAGCTCGATGCTGTTACTATCTAACGCTACCTTGCTAACTTGCCATGGATACTGATTATAAATAATAATAACAATTATTTAAAGAAACTGCGCCACAGCTCTTAATCAGGTGGTGCCAGTCGTTAACCAGAAACGACAGTCGGTGTATGATGCTGATGCTGATAACGGGGACTTAAGATAGGGTCGACGTATACGAAGCTGGTTGCCTTGAAAACTTAAACAACATGTATACACCAATAACATCTTCCAATCGACGTCAACGGCCTTTGGTGTAGCAAAATATAATAAATGAAACAACCAGGTCAGTCAGTCAACCAGGTCAGTCAGTCAACCAGGTCAGTCAGTCAACCATGTCTGTCTGTCTGTCTGTCTGTCTGTCTGTCTGTCTGTCTGTCTGTCTGTCTGTCTGTCTGTCTGTCTGTCTGTCTGTCTGTCTGTCTGTCTGTCTGTCTGTCTGTCTGTCTGTCTGTCTGTCTGTCTGTCTGTCTGTCTGTCTGTCTGTCTGTCTGTCTGTCTGTCTGTCTGTCTGTCTGTCTGTCTGTCTGTCTGTCTGTCTGTCTGTCTGTCTGTCTGTCTGTCTGTCTGTCTGTCTGTCTGTCTGTCTGTCTGTCTGTCTGTCTGTCTGTCTGTCTGTCTGTCTGTCTGTCTGTCTGTCTGTCTGTCTGTCTGTCTGTCTGTCTGTCTGTCTGTCTGTCTGTCTGTCTGTCTGTCTGTCTGTCTGTCTGTCTGATGTTTAATCAGATCTCTCTAGTGTAATCTGCAACTATTGATTGTTAAAAATTTAAGCATTTATAATGCGGATAAAGCGAATTAAATGCGTCGAAACTTTAAATGTAGGCCGCTAACGATTTCCTGTAAGATGAGTTACCGTCGACGTCAACGGCCGCATATATGTAGTAACTAAATATGCCATACTACGAATATTAGGTTACGCTTAGACACCTTTAAATCAGTTTTTGCAAGATTATATTTTTAATTGTCATTCAATCGGTTCGTCTTTACAAGCGACGAACTATCGGATAGGGTCGATGTTAACGACCATGACAGCCGTAAGATGTCGCTAAACACTGTGCAGCGGTCGCTATCTATAGGTTCCTTGGTGGACTTGGGTGACCCCAACCCACCTCTATGCCCTCAGCCACCGACATCATCGCCCCTTCTACTTTAAAATGTTAAAATGTACTCTCTTTACCTTGTCTGCCCTCTTGTGTCCGTTTTCTACGGATTGGCTGCTTCCTTAAGTGAAGTTCTCTGTCTCGGGATCCAACTCTGCTTCTTCCGCGGTCGCCCGCCGTATGGCCAAGGTCCTTACGATGATGGCCTTTGCTCAGAACAGAGTTCGTTAGAGCTAGGGTTAGAATGGTGCATGACCAGAATGGACAATTAGATCTACTCTTGTTAGCCTATTTAGTCTTTCAGTTGGCTTCCAACAGTCGATCAGAAAGTTGAAAAAAATTGATAAATTTGACCAGATACGCTTAACACACATGGTTGGACAGAGGTATACTCTGCCCCACATGTCTAGGATTTAGTGGCTGTTTGGAATTGATTTTATTAGCTCAGATTGAATTGAACTTTTTCTTGTGTCGATTTATGGATCATTCACGGTTAAGCGAAGTTGACGGCTATAAAAACTATTGACAGATAAAAGCTATTTAAAGCTGTCTAAGGTAAACGTAATACTAGTTGTAGTACATAGTGTTTAACGACATCTTGTGGCGGCAAAAGCTGGTTGACTTCGACCCTACTTTATATGTTTTGACTGATTGGTGGCGACTTGGACCTTATTTAGAATACACGGAAATTAGCAACTGCAATATTTACAATATTTAACGACATCTTATGACGTCGCCCTCCTCCTTTATCCAGGCTTGGGACTGGCACTACACGGCTGCAGGCAGTGTCGGAGTTCAAAACATCGGAGCGATTAAACAAATATATATATATATATATATACAAAGTTGGAAGATGCAATATATATATATATATATATTGTCTGCATTGGTTTGGATCTAATTAGAGCTGCTGGATGTGGCAGGAAAGCGTCAGATAGACGAGTGTATAAGAGGCGAGGGCGCCTTTTAATATCAAAGCCAAATATAGCAGACTTTCGGGACTTTTCGCTGCCAGATCAGTTAGCTAGTTGCCTTTGTTTAACAATATCTAACGGCCATCCTTCCCTAAACCTTGAATAGTTTCTGTTTAAACGAAGCCCTGGGCCATAACAGATTTTATCAGCTTCGCCCTTCTCCTCCTCCTCTTCCTCCTTTATCCCGGCCTCGTTCTGGCTCCCCTCGACTTAAGCCAACCAACGCTGGGTTTTCAATGCAAAGTATCCGTCGGTGATCATTTCTTGTTCAACTTCTATCTTTTAAACGATGTCAATATTTTGTTTACGAAAATCGGTTGAGAACAATGACTAGTTCAGCATTTAGAACCTGCCTTGCGATGAAACTACCTTCCCCACCCTATTTGTGGACGTCAGCATTCCACCTGAGTACTGTGGCCTGGATTAGACTATTCTCTTGACCGTTCGCGGCTCACGGTGCTACGGGGTGGGGTTTTGATGTTGCCCCATCCAGTGAAGGTATTTAATTCGACTGAACGCAATACTACGCTGTCTGCAGTCTGCTCGAACCATAGGCAGCCTGTTTATCTCGTGGATTGATTATTATGTCAAGTGTTTCAAACAGTTCGGCAGTCACTGCAGATGATTCCGGTGCTTAGCAAACACGTACATGTAATACGAGCATACAATAAAATATATTCACATACACACATGCATAATACGTACATAAATATGAAATACATAATACATACATGGATATGAGGTTCATACATACATATGAAATTAAGTTTTCTGGCTACTTGGCTTTGAATAACTGCCAACTTAAACCCCAAACTACAGATCCTCACAGCTACAGTATTGCCGGCGAATAAGGTGATTCCGCGACTACGCTTTCGTTGGGTGGCGCTGTTGAAATCTCCAGATCACGATTCGCAAAAACACTTTAGGTTACTAATAAACGCTTTGTTTAGACACCTTTAGATCACTTTTTCCAACTTTATACATAGCTCGTTTTCGTTCAATCGCTAGTAAGTAGTCCACAATTTCTTGGGAATTGTAGGTTTTGGCCAACACAAGGTGTCTTTATGAATAAAATTGAATAAAATTGTACAAGCGAAGACCAAAATACCCATTTGAATGGTCTCAACTGGGGGTTTTTCTTCGTAAATTACAGACCGGTGTCTCATCGGATAATTGCCCCTAAGATATCTCGGGCACCAGAGGACTTTTTAGCGTCGGCTTATGAGGGTAAGGGTAGAAGTGCCACTTCCGCGTGTTCATACTGGAAGTGTACGGTTGGAATACTTTTATTTTAAAGCCCAGTTCGTTAGAGGGGGCACGCTGCTTTCCGGATGTTAATTGCTGTTCGATGTCTCGTTTGTTGCTATGACGGAGATCAGTCTGTGTGGTTTCTGATTTTAAGCGACGCTACCTCAAATGGGAAAATGATGCTTTGATGTCATAAGGTGTCGAAAGATGTCGTTAAACACTGGAACTACTACTAGAAACAATCTCTAGTAGAACTTTTCTACCAGTGAATAGAAGCGAAGCTCGATTTCAACGGATATGACAGCCACAAAATGTTGTTAAACAACGGATAATAAAATGACTGTTATTGCCCCGTTTCTATTTCATAAACCACATTGATACCGTGATAATAATCTATAATAATCTACAACACACTTCAATCCTCCCAACCCTCCTATCTTCGTCATTTATTTACAATCCAACCACTCCGTTCAACCCGGTCCTCTGTCCTAACACTTCTTCGCCCTCCCGTCACCTCATCCTTAAAATTTGGAAATCGCTCCATAGCCGTTGCTGCCCCACCCCTTTGGAATAAACTCCCGCTAGAATTACGACAATTATCTGATCCATGTTACGAACTCACCAACACTTCACCTCTTTCAGTTTTTGCGCAGGTCTTTCACTCAAGACTGAAAACATTTCTTTTCCAAAAATCTTTTCCTGATTCTTAATCTTCACCTTATCTCTCTTCTCGCTTCAGTTTCAAACACCATCCACCGTAACCGTCCGACTATCTGACTCCTGGATTTTGACCCGGAACCGAACCCTTTTGCCTAGCGATTTTGTTTTGACTCCCGCGACTTGGCTTCCGTTGGACTCTTTAGAATTCTCGAGATTACGATTACGATTAATAATCCGATTACTTCTATAGCGCCAACTGTAATTATTGCATTTCTCGAAGAAGGTTCTGAATGGCACAATTGAATCGTTTTTTCATCAGCTTTCTCATGTGCTCCTCTCACTTTAAAGAGAGACTCTTTTCGCTCTAAACTTAAAGCTTATCTCTTCAGGTCAACTGCTTTGTACTGTATTTTGCATATCTGAAGGCGTCGACAGAGTTTGTGGCGTCAGGGGCCATCACTGCAGTCGAAAATGAAAGGCCAGAACTGCTTTTAACCCTGCCCACTTTTGGCTCAACAGGCAGGCCTACGCATTTTCGGTTCCTAAGTTTTCCGGGTTCGGCCAAAAGCCAGGAGGTCTTTAGGGAAAGTAAAGGGACCTAAGGTGAGTCATCAACCCAAGCGTTGTGAAGAGTTTTAAATTGTCAGTAAAAATGTCGGAGGGATTACTTAGCCTGTGGCACAAAAAGCCTCGAAGACGAAGTGGGGCTTAAAGCCATCCCCTTTATCTCATTATTATAGCAAAACGTATTCACATCTTGATGACCAGCACCACCCTCTCAACAATGGTGACAGAAGAAGACGAGAAAGCAGTCAATCGAGACTTAATTTTTCCTAACTTCGGCACTTAAGGACGGGAGGACAGACCTCTTGCTCACCGCCTGATCTCCCCACTGACAGTATACGGTCAATGTAGCTGAGTTGGGTTGGCGGTGCGATTGGAGCCAAACGAATAGCAATATAATAAGGGCCTATGAAATACATTTAAAGAAAGAAATTGTAGAATACTGAAGTCAATGCCACAAACGGCTGGAAGACCAGAGGATGCCAATTGTCTGCCTTCAGTCTGCATAATAGTCGAAGTGTAGTAGTTCCAATGTTTAGCCACATCTTATGGCATCAAAGGTCGTTGACGTCGCCCTCCTCGTTTATCCAAGTTTCGGACTGGCACCACCCCAAACAAGGCAGTGGCGCAGCGTTTGTGGTATTGTTTTATATAACATTGGAAAACACGTTTTAAAGGTGTCTAAGCATTGCCTCATGATATTACGATAGCATTGTTTTCTTTCCCTTCGAGCAACTGCTCACTCACAGTCATCTTCGTCAGCTCCGTACCATTCGCCGTACTCTTTCCTTTCACGCTATCTCCACGCTGGTCCATGCCCTCATTTGCACCAGGGTTGACTTTGGGAACGCCATCTTTACCGGGCTATCGCTTGCCAACACTGCTAAGCTACAATCTGTGATCAACTCTACTGCTCGTCTCATAGGAGGCATTCCAAAATATGGCCAATCTCGTCTTATATTCGTGACACTCTTCACTGGCTCCCCGTCCAGCAGCGTGTCCACTTTAAGATCCTCTCCCTCATGCGCAATTGTGTTCTTGGCTCTGCTCCCCTTTACCTCATGGACTTCTGCACTTTGGTCTCCTCGTTGCCGGGCCGTAGCAACCTTCGCTCGGCCACTCAAGATCTCCTGTTTGTCCCTCGCATGCGTACCGCTGCAGCCCAGTCCAGAAGCTTTGCCTACGTTGGTCCCACTTGCTGGAATCGTCTCCCTCGAGAATTGCGACTTGAGCTCCTTTCTCTCCCCCTCTCAGTGTTCCGCAGGCGCCTGAAGACTGTACTGTTCAACAGTGATTTTACTTTTTCGGGTCGGAAGCACCTCTGTTGAGTTTATGCTCTAAGAGGCGCTTTATAAATCTCAAATTACAATTACAATTACAACAGAGCATAAAAGTCCGAGAACAAGTAAATGTGACGTAATGTAATAACTGATGCCACTCCTTGTGAATGAACCTGAATTCAATTTAGAAGCGAAGTCGCCTATTATAGACTCGAAGAGTCAATCGTGAGCAAGTCATGAAGTGTAAGCGACTTCAATATTTTAGCCTCGGCGTATGAGGCCCAGTGGTAATGCCACTTCTTCGTGTTCCCACTGACAGTGTACAGCCGGAATACTTATTTTATGGCCCCGTTCGTTAGGGGGCGCAAGTGGGACAAATCTCTCGAAATATCAGCCCTGGTGAGGGTCTGAATCGCTATTGATTGATACTGATTATCAATGGTTATTGATATTTATCCTGCGAAGCAGTGGGGCCAAGTGGCTTTCAGTTGGTTCCTTCGAATGCATTGGTATTTCTCTTCGGTTTTTGCTGATCAGCGACCATCGACTGACGCCTTCTGCACCACGATTAAGGCGCTATAGAAATTGCCCGATTAAACTATAGCAGCGGTTCTCAAATGTTTTGCACCCAAGACCATTTTACACTCTTAACAAGTATTGAGGACCCCAAATGAGCTGATGTTTATGTGGGTGAAATGTCGACCGATATCCACTCTATTAGAAATTAATCAATCAATCAATGAGTTCAAGATCGAGGCCATACGGTCGCTAGATAAAACTGTGAATAATTACATTTACATCTAAATTATCGTTTAAAGTAGGCTAGAAGTGATGAAGAATGGCTGACGTCATCTACGCTAAACAATGGATCATGTAAAACTACAGTGGCAATCTAAGACGACAAATGAGATGAGGTAATGTCAACATCAAGGCCCCACCAGCCACAAGATGTCGTTAAGCGCAGGATACTAAAGATAAGTTTAAAACAATAATGCGTAAATGCGATAGAATAATAATGTAGGACGTGTGCAGCCTCAGGCTCTCCCAAAAAAGCGTATACACCAACTAATTTTATAAGCTCTGTTTAAACACCTTTAAATTGCTATTAAGGAAGTTATAAATACTTCATTTTTTCATTCAATCGCGAAATGATAAGATTGTGTCATGTCTTGTGCAACATTTCCCTACACATTTGGCCGCGTGCCAATTTTTTATATAAGTGCGGCAAAAATAGGCCAAAAAACACAGAACACGCGAGGGACGTGTTAACACGTCCCACAATTGTTTCTATTCTTTTTTGACATCCTTTTATTCACAGAATCAAAAATAACTGTTCCTTTTATGTGTTTATCTTACTATCTCACTGTAGGACGTCTAGAGATCACGTTCAGTGTGATACTGTTTGAAGCATAGTACTACACATGGTACATTCAGTCTTCGGCATATATGTGATATACCAGGCCCTAGACAGTGTCCAAAATAATCGTTTATGCATTTAGTAGGTGACAGAACATGTCCACTATTACTATAAACAGCAGGAATTATTACTGGGACACTGGGAACTGCCTAGACACAGTTGATACCAGATGGACGTGTATACACGTCCGTGTATATATATATACATATATGTATCGATCTTGGCTTCACAGCCGAGGCCGAACAATATTCTGGCGCCTAGTTCCTCCAGGCTTCTTGTAGAGAATATATGCATCTGCTACAGCCATGTAAATCATCTGCAGGACTATCTTTCTGTACCAATTCAATAACTTTCTCAATGGAGCGTAACGAGGGTAAAAATCGGTCCATTTGGTTCATTCATTCTTCGGCATCTATGTGATATATATATATATATATATGATAGTGTCCAAAATAATCGTATATGCATTCGGTAGGTGGCAGCACCTGTCCACTATTACTACCAAGCGTTGCAATGCCTAAAAACAGCTCATACCAGAGGGACGTGTATACACGTCCGTAGTAAGGCCATTTGGCCCATTCAGTCTTCAGCATATATGTGATATATATATATATGATAGAGAGTGTCCAAAATTATCGTGTATGTACTCAATAGGCGACAGAACATATCCAATATTATTACCAAGCGGCAGGAATTATTACTGGGACGCTGAACTGCCTAGAAAGGTTGCTACCTGAGGGACGTGTTTACACGTCCATAGCGTCCCAGCTATACAAATGAGGGACGTGTTAACACGTCCCTCGCGTCCAACGTGTTAACATTACGATATCATTATCACCAACTAATGTGTTTAATGTGTGAGTGTTAATTTCTAAAGGCAGATGGCGTACCGAACGCAGTGTCGCCGCATTTTAGTTTTTGAATAATTCGCTGTGACATTGTGGCGCCACGCACCGATCCTTAAAGTTATGCAGTCCGAGTTATAATTATTCACGAATTCTAGGGCACATGTTTTATGAGGACCCGGGTCAGGTTCGCCTACAATTTTAGGTCCGCATAATGTTGATTTTTTAACGACTCAAGTCCGCATAAACCGGCAATTTAAAACTATATATATGTACTTACTATATGTAAGACATGTCTACATGCCTGTATGTTTGTATGTATGTATGTGTGTATGTGTGTATATATGTATGTGTGTATGTGTGTACGTATGTCTGTATGTATGTATGTATGTGTGTATGTATGTTTGTATATGTATGTATATTTGATATGATAAAGGCAGGGAGAGAGAAATGAAAGGAGATATTGGAGGTGAATGAACTGCTAATATATGTTTGTTTTGTCCTCCATTGAAGTGGCCCTTGGTTTGAAAGATCTTTTGGCTGAGGCGCAGACAACAGCAGTCACCCGCTGAACAAGAGAACAACTTTTACGGATGAGCTGATTCGGGTCATTATGCCATCGGGATTCGAAACCTTTAAGCAGTTAATTAATGTCGACACACACACCAATATTTGTTCTAATGCAACGTCTGGAAAAACAACCAGTTTTTCCGTTTAATCTGACTTGGCAGCGGCTTTCGTCTTTGCTCAGCCCTCAGGATGACGTCAACGGCGCTCCCTAAACGGACTCTCTGGCTCTTTTTGTGCCTGGAAGCAAAGCAGTCCTTGGGTCCCGGCCTCTCTCTCTCTCTCTCTCTCTGTAGTCCTTGGTTCCCGGTCTCTCTCTCTCTCTCTTTCCTTCCGCACCGCTGTATTGTTCTCTGATGTCGTTCAGGACAGAACTGAAATCTCATCTGTCCCAAATAGCCAAACCCGCCGTAGCTCGTCTTTGGATCTGAAGAATCTCAAGATCTCAAGATTCTTAATTGCATCGCTCTGCCAAATGGATCGACATCCTATCCTGACACCCCTTCTTCCTCTTATCTCTCTCTCTCTCTCTCTCTCTCTCTCTCTCTCTCTCCTCTCTCTCCTCTCCAACCCCAACCACCCACCCGTAGCTGCCACGCTGTCTCTCCGTCTGACTTTGTATCTTGACCTGGAACCGAACCCTTTTGCCTATCGATTTTGTTTTGAATAAGCTGGTCCCCGCGGCGCGGCTTTCGCACAGTCGGGCGCTGTAGAAATCTCGAGATTAGGATTAGGAATACGATTACGATTGATTCCTTTGGGCATTATGAGAACGATGATATAAAAGTTTTCGGATTAGATTAGACTGGATACAATTAGACAGAGGTGTTTTGGCGGAAATTCAGACCGTTGTAAAATGAACATCAAATCCGGCCATATGCCAAACCATTAGAAGCCCAGTGCCAGTCCATCATAACAAGTCCTAAGCAACCCCAATGAAAGCGCGTTAAAATCAGTCCATTAAAAGCCAAATAAAAGGCGAGTGAAAGCGAAAGAAAAGCCAAATGAAAGCCAAATAAAAGCCGAATCCAGCCCAAAGTTTAGCTGTTGAACAGAAGGAATCATTCTTAGCCACAGATATTAACATTGAACCATGTCTGCCGTTGAATGAATGACCTGTTGTCTCTCGAGGTCGAAGCAATTTCCCTGCTTCTATAAGATACAATGTAAGTTATGAATGATTTTCGTCCTTCTTATTTTCTCTTGTTAAGAGGTTTAAACTTGGGTCTCATTTGAGGCGTGATTTCTAGATCGATACAGAGGCACTTGCTCGAGCTTCAATTGCCAGCTGCACGCGACAAATTCTGACCAACACTGGCGCCTGATAAAACGATTCATCTCGTTGCTTTATCAAGAAATGATTCAGTACGGAAAGCCTTATGCAGTACGCCCACATACGTATAATTATAGAGCCATGCAATTCCTCTGTCGTGGCACTTGGCAGTGGAAGCTTTTTTATGCACACGCGAGATAGTCAAGTGGTTAGCTTGCTGGCCGGTCAAGCAAGAAGTCCGGGATCAAATTCCCGCCATGGTAGAAATAAGCTCTAAATTTCTGCTGTATTTGCGCCCCCTAGCGAATTCAGCTGTAAAGTGAGCACATTAACAGTACGCTGTCTGTGATGGGTTAGAACTGGTCAATAACTCTCAGCATTTCATTTCCATGGCTGTCTCTCGGGATTACCTTAAAGAGCTGCTCATCATCATCATCGTCATCATCATCATCGTCATCATCATCATCATCGTCGTCGTCGTCGTCGTCGTCCTCATTATCATATTTTCTTCGTCTTCTTCTTCTCCTTCTTCTCTTTTCTCTTTTTCTTCATCTTCATCTTTCTCGTGTTTGTCCTCCCTCCTCTTC
Organism: Norana najaformis; assembly: GCA_964023275.1. Lineage (NCBI taxonomy): Eukaryota > Metazoa > Annelida > Clitellata > Crassiclitellata > Hormogastridae > Norana > Norana najaformis. The sequence continues at coordinate 28,590,595 of OZ029923.1, forward strand.
CTCCTCATTCTTCTCTAAGTATATACATATATTAATTTATATTAATATATTCGCATATGCATATGCATATACATGTCGTAATATTAGAGTTGTCCATGGGTTGGATGGACCCAGGGGTCGGGTCGGGTCTGGTTGGGTCGGGTTTTTTGGAAAATTCAGTGGGTCGGGTCGGGCCTGGTTGGGTCGGGTTTTGGGGAAAATTCAGTGGGTCGGGTCGGGTCAAGAAGGCTGTGTGATGAATAATTTCGGATGATATATAAATCAGGAAGATGAAGCTATTGTTACTGATTATATTTCACGTAACAATGGAAAAAGTTGCGTCTTGAGCCTTTTGCAAATTTGCATGGCACTTTTCCAGAATCTAACTTATATCAGGTAACCATCTTATCTTGTGAGGAAGAATTAGGTCGTTATAAATGTCTTATAATTCCTGCCCAAAGTAAAAATCCTCTTGATTTATCTAAGTTTCAAGTATCGCATTACCCAGTCCTTTCAGAGGCGGACTGTCGACTTTAGTGTGCATCTGTGAGCTCCGCGCAGAGTATTTTGAAAGAGACTTTTCTTCAGTTGGTCGAACAATTTCTGATGTGCGCTCAAGATTTTCATCAGGAAAAGTTGGGAGGCAATAAAGCTCGTACCTGGGCACTTATTACTAGTTTGCTGTTATACTTAAAGACATGGTTTTCATTTGCAGTCAGTCTCCACACAGGTTTCTACTTGTTTTAATATTGCAAACTTCTTTTCAAGGTCATTGTTTTATGTAGCTGTTGAAAACCAGTTAAAATATGACGCAATATACATGAGCACAACCATTGTAATTTATTATTCTATTTTGGGTTTAACACTAACCGTTAGTAAATGGTTCTGGTCGAGTCGTGTCAGAATGTGAGTTAGTTAATGGTTGGTCGGTTCGGATTGGGTCCAATCTGTGATGGTCGGTTCGGATTGGGTCCAATCTGTGATGGGTCGGGTCGGTTCCTTAATAAAAAGCGATCCACGGACAACTCTATGTCGTACAGATGAGACAAAATACAAAGCTCTAGATATCTAAACCCCATGAGTCGATTTTTAACTACTACGTTCTCCATGAAATGTAAGTAATTTGGTCCCCATCAACAGTTCAGTGGCCATTTTCGCTTTTGTAGTTGCGCTTCTTTGCGTTCTGTTGAAGAATGTGTGTATAGCGTTGCTTGTATTGTGAGTGATGTGACGCATTGTAATGCAATAATGTGATCACATTGTAGTTGCATTGTAGTAAAAATCGTGTAATGTGATATTTTAATGTGATGTGATGGAATGAAGTCGCACAACGATTTAATGAAGTGTAAAATGCGGTGGCGCGACACTGTAATGTAATCTGTTGAAGAGAATTTTATTATGTCGTTTTGTATTGTTGATGATGTAACGCATTGCTAACTACTGCGATTTGGAATGTGCTGTTGTGCGATCTTTAATGTGGTGTGATCTTTTAATAGGGTGTGATCTATTAATACGGCATGATCTTTTATTGTTCGTTATGCGGTGTGGTGTTAATATGGTTTGATATTTTAATATGGTGTGATCTAATAATGTGTTGTGATCTGTTAATGTGGTGTGATTTTCAAAGTTTGTGACGTAGTTTAGGGCAATGAAACTGCGCATGGGTAGACTGTCTTTTAAGGTCCTTCTATGTGAGATGTAGTTCAGTGCGAATAAATGAAATGTGACGTTCCTGGATGTGATGTGATGTTTGTAATGGGATGAAGAGCTTTGAGGCTGCATGGTTGCATTGTTAATGTATCTGTATTTAAAGAATCTTTTCTCCTTCTGAGACAGAAGGAAATGTGTCTGAAGTAGTACAATGGTTTGTTTTCTGGTGATCTACAGAAGTGGAGTTTGAATGTCTGGCAAAATGGCGGAACGGGAAAGTTCAACACGCTGTTGGTGCCTTCGTTTGACTTGAAGATACGTTGACCAGCTACACTTACGACTGCTTTGTACGTCCCATACAACAGCTAAAGTGCATCGATATCCAACCCAACGGTTAAGGTACATCGTTTGGATGTTATGGTGGCTGTATGCTTTCGCGTCCGCTTTTAGTTGACTACATGTGGTTGGAATCGATCTCAGTGGCTCACAAGAAAACTGAAGGTGTTCGACAGAACACTTGTCTCAAAGATAGACAGCATACTAATTGAGATCTGAAACTGTTACGGTCAAGACGAGTTCATGCAAGATATGAATAGCACGTAAACAAATGCACAGCACATGCACGCAAGAACATAAATGCATGCTTAATAAAGAATAAAGTGAGAAAATCAGACCACTTGGATACACGTCCCATTCTAATGCTATGGCTTAGTAGACTTGACTGAATGTATTTGATATGCAACTTGTACATAGGATTAAGCCTTTAATGAAATATTTGATGCAGTATAAGATATATTTGCAACACTACAAGATTAACATCGAAAATTCACATGTACGTTTTGTGAGTAAAAGAACATATTGTATTGTCATCGTTCTTAACGATCATAGTCACAGCATCTAATCAAGACTGCAATTTCTGTGTTTCTCTGCAGCAATATCGCGTGTACGACTCTGGGAAATACATCGTTATGTCTATGGACATCTCGCGCCACGGATATCCACATAGTCCTAATCATGATCAACTAGTGATGGAATTAACAGAAGGTGCAGTAGATTTACGACATTTTGTAATTTCTGATAAGCTTACAAAACAGGGCTAAGAATAAAATTTATATAGAGCACAAACAGAAAATAACCCATATATTTAGCGGATAAATTGCTTTGAAAGAGCAAAGAGGATCGCTGTTCTTTGACATAAGGAAAGACAGTCTGGAAGTGCTTAGCTGAACACGTACAAGAGTTTTATACGATGGAATTTCGGCATAGATGAATCACCAAATCACAAATCCGACATTGTACCATTTCAGTCTATTTCTTCAGCAGTATATATATATATATATAGACTTAACGCGAGGGGCTTATGCGGTCTCGATATGCTAAAGTTATTGCGGGGTCCTCTATATATATACATGCCCTCGTCATTATGGTTTTATTCTTAAATTAAATGTATGTGTGACTCCGCAACATGAGTTAAATTCCGTTCTTTAAATAAACGTTATCGAATTGAGAATGGTTGAAATCTGATATGTATATTGATGACTGCCTGATGAGAGATTTATACTTACATTGCTTATTAGGAAGACCCTCTAGAGCGAGTTCAAGTCAAATCTTGCCTGCGTGAAAGTGGTCCTATTTATAAACTATAAATATACATTGTATGTTGAAATCTGATCAATGTGTGCATGTCTCTTTTAATTGGGTCCTATTATGACCCCACACTACGAGTTAAAATCCAACTTCATAGACACGTCCAGTTTAGAAACTGAAACTGTATATTCTAAGTCCTCTCGATTTAGGCTTCATTCTAAAACTTTGATGTCGCAATACACTACATCATCTCGTCAGAATTCTTGTCGTTGCGCTGGAAAAGCAAAAATTGTACTTCCTTTATTGAGTCTGATGAAAAGGTTAGGGTTAGACGACGAGATGAAGATGATGATGGCTATGACGAGAGCGATACTCGTCATCGTAATTTCGTCAATGCGACATCTCTTCATTATCATAGTCATCACCATCATCATTTGATGCCATGGCAATCGTCATCTCATCGTCTCATTATCACCATCGCTATCGTCATCGTCATCGATATAGTCATCGCCATCATCATTGCCATCGTCATCTCTTCTTCGTCATCTCGTCATCATCAAAGATAACCACGACGATGACATGACGAGGCGACAATGACGATGCTCATGGCCATAGTATTAATGACCCAATCTGTGCGGAAGAACACTGAGCGAATTATTTTAGATAGCGTGAATGATGATCTGCTTTTGCGGAATTGCGTTCTATGAAACTTGACAAAATTTATGAAAGCTATTTTAGACTGTTTAAGCCAACAGCTGGTGGAATTAGAGGCCAGTTTTTATTAAAAATTGTGGTATTTTGTTTCTTGAATAAATTTAAGTTTCCAGCTTTGATTCTTTCGGATTTTATTTGGGCGTATTACGAATTTCTAAGCATCAATTATGATCTTTAAAAGAAAAGAAATTTCTATTATGTTCTAACTTTGATTTCGTGCTAAGAATGTTCACAGTTTTAGTCTGCTCTTTACAACTCTGTTACTTACTTACAAAATGCCAACTGTGTGTCGCTGCATTTCAGTGTACCCCTATGAATCATCCGCTATGTAGCGCTTTTGTAACAAACACAACTTTTAAAGTCCAAGTTTTAAATACCGAAACCAGTTTATAGGGATATTTTCTAAAGACCTTAAATGAACATGAATCTTAACCCTTTCCCGGGCACGGGGAACTAGTCTTCCCACTTCATAGGGTTGTATATAGTGCCATGGGAAACACTTTTCCCACTTTTCTCGGTGCGTTTACAGTTATATTTATGCTCAGAGATGTTGTGAAATTTCTATGGCGCATACATCTTAGTCATACACCAGCTCCCTGAACTTCAGAACTACTGGAGTGCAGATCCATTATTGAGTGTTCCATCGATGAGCTCAGTCATGACTTCAAGAAGTTCAAAAAATTTGTTGACACCACTGCAAGGACAATTCTCTCAATCTACCACGTAGCCAAAACGGTCATGACAAACTGCACAAGGTTAGACCACTTATGAACAAGCTTGGTTCCAATTATGCTGCTGTCATCAGGAACACTTTCCGCAGATGAGTCAATGATTCCTTTCAAAACACGATCGACCTTGAAACAGTATATGCCCATGAAGCCATGCAGTAAAGAGTGGATACAAAGTGTGGTGTCTGGCAGATTCAGTGACGGGATTCGTGTATGCACTCGATGTTTACACAGGAAAGAGTGCAGAGAAGAACAGCGATACTTGCACTCTTGGTGAGATGTGGTTATGTTCCAAGGCAAACCTGGAACCATGGAGTGCCATTGCCTTTGGTAACTTCTCTACTACCATCAAGCTAATGGGGGTAGGGAGGGAGGGAGGGGCATTGATCGTCTGATTGTCTGGTGCTTAATCTGTTGACGCCGTCGTTCGGTCTCTTGGACGCCGCAGTCGATGACTCACTGACTTCTCACTGATTTCCTGACGAGACGAACTGATTGTTGAAGACATCGCCGAGGCATTTAGGGCCATTAGTCGAGTTTTTTCCCCAATCGACCGAAGATTCCAACCCTGCTTTGCAAGTGATACTTAGAACGGATTCGGGTGGGCAAGAGGATTAATCCCAAGTCTTTCCCCATCGATGGATGGACGGCGCTTCGTTGCCTTCAGCAGCTGCGGTCGTCGCCAGCTGAGATGCCACAGAGCCCCACTCCACTCGATCGCCTGATTCGTCCTCTGTTGCTTCCTGGAACATTTGTCCAGTCTGCAGTCAATGGAAAATGTCTGGTAACCGCATAGACTAATGTGGCACTAACGCTGACATGCATTTACTGTTTGACGTAAAACTGTCATTACAGAAAACTGTGGCCATTTAGATTCGTCTTCGCTTCCGGGGTTCGAATCCCGACGCTTCGTATAGAATTGACAACTCGTTGTCGAGCCATGCAACTCGTAGATGACAACTATTGTCCAACTTTAAATGATTTGATTGATGCTATTTGAAATCAAAGACAAGAGAGCCACAGAGGAGTAGAAAAGAAAGTAGATGTCACCGGTGGGGTTACATTCCACATGACGTCGACGATGAACTTTGACCGACGCCATTGAAAGCCAAAAAAGATGCTAACAGGGAAATTGTGAAAACAGTAGAAAGTATTAAATCAATAGAAACAGTGAAGAATGAGAAAAATCCACTCACAATGAACTACTTAACAAGAACCAACGAGAAACAATGAAACGTCAAACAAAATGACGTTTTCTTCCAAAGAGAAAGAAATGCCAAAATAAAATGCATTTAAGTATAGAGAAGATTGTGGATGTTGAGT
>OZ029923.1:28599075-28604075 GCA_964023275.1 Norana najaformis
GTGTTAATGAAAGAACTACTGCTGACCAGTTGAGTGGCGAGGCTGACGGACAGGCTGTAGATGACAAGTGAGGTTTGCTTTCTTCTACTCCTTGTTCAGTTACTGCAGAAGATGATGGTGAGTGTTTGCTTCCTTAAATGCCATTTAGCGGCCTAGAGCAGAAAATACTTTGTGATGATGGCGGCTGAATCGACTTTCAGGATCTGGATTCCACCAGACACGTTGATGCTGATTATAGTTGAGGTTTTAGATGGAACTGGTGGAAGTTGATTTTTGTCAGGGTTAGGATCATATCATTGGTTGATGTTAATGTCAGTAGTTATGCTAGAGATGGAAAGAAATAAATAAGCTGTGAACTTCTATAGCGTCGGTGTAGTGATGCTTTAGTTGATGGTTGCTGCGAAAGAAATTGTACAAGAGAAATTGCTGGGTGAATCTGGTCACAAGCGAAGAGGGGAATCGGAGAAGATGCAGGAACGGCCTACGGAGGAAATAAGTTTTGACTTGATATCTAAAGGCCAGGACGGACGTTTGAGATAACGTTTGCGAGAAGGGAGTTCCTGATTGTAGGGTGGATGACAGAAAACACATGCATGCCACGAGCTGTTCTTGTTCTGGAATAATCAGAAGAAGGCAATAAGGGCAGCATGAAGAGAAAGTCTTGGGAGTCCATGTAGAGTGAAGAGTCGGCTGAAATGTGTATATGATTAGACGGTCTAGAAATTTATTTGCGAGACTAAGTGGAGGCTTGGTGAAGCTTTATGAAATTTTGTGCGTTAATGTAAGAATTTTTGTATAATTAGAAATGCCAAAGTGACGCTGTACATATGCAAGAAAGCGGTTGTTAAATTGTTGTTTAGAGTATGAATAACTTTTGAATAGGCTTTTATAGTAACTAAGTTACATTCACGACATTTCAGTCGTATTGACGTTAACCCTAATCATATTCACATTCGAATGAGAATCAGCTGGAGATTGGTACTTATGCTAAGATTGAGATTCCTAATCATATTCACATTCGAATGAGAATCAGCTGCGATTCGTACTTATATTAAGATTGAGATTCCTAATCATATTCACATTCGAATGAGAATCAGCTGGAGATTAGTACTTATATTAAGATTGAGATTCCTAATCATATTTACTTTAGAATTGGAATCCATTAGAGATTCAAGTTCAGATCTGGTTGACAAGCGCATTAAGTTGAGGTGGATATTGATTCCAATGAATCTGTGTAACTGACATTAAATTTCGGATTCATACAAAGTTAATTCTGTCATAAAGGTCCACACAACTTCATTGAAGTCAATATCAAGCGAAGTAGTAGAAATACTGTAGCTCCTGCAAAACCCACAGCTGTATCTAATCGAATTTCTTGTTCTATTTACATTCTCATTGAAATTCATATTCATATGCGATTAGTACAAGTTGGGGAATCGTTAGTGTTTATGTTAAGATTTGTGTTGATATGCGCATTTAATTGAGATTGAGGTATGCTATTTAATTGGTAACTATGTTCTAAGTATCAGGTAACAACACTCCTGAAGTTCGGTGTACGCGAGGGACGCTAATTCAGGAGACGATCTACGCCTTGAGCGTCCCCGAACATCCTGTAGGTGTTTCTCGTAATGCATTAAATACTCGGGGACGCTATTTCCGAACATTACCACAAAATGAAGAAATTTATAATGTGATATGTTATAATTTATTAGACGATACTATATACTATACTACGGTGTATTGTATGAATATACTTCTGAATGGGATTTTGAATACGATTCAGCAATTTCATTTCAACGCAAATACTATACTGTAGGGTTATAATATGATGAAAATACTTGTAGTGGTAATTACTAATATGTAGGAATGCTTTCGCGCAACTACCGGTGGCAGCCTTTGCAAACGTAGAGTTTTTTTAGGAGATTGTATCTTGAATCATAATCTGACTTCTGATGGCTCTATAAAACGAACAGTGTAGTGTGACAGCATTGTTTTTCTGTTCAGTTGGAGGTTTCGTTTTTGCTTGTGCTTGGCTTTTGTTTTCTTATATGTCGTAGAAATGGTATTATCCTTTCAAATTTATATTGAAATTGCGTTGAAATGAAATTGCTGAATCGTATTCAAAATCCCATTCAGAAGTATATTCATATTCAGATTTACATTGATATTTGCATGTAGTTAAGGGTATAAGGAGTTAGCAGTCAACACACGTAACACTGGTAAAGTTCACCGTAGCTTGACGAACCAAAGCGCGAAGTTTCTAATGGCGATTATCGGTAATATACTGAAATAGCGTCCCCAATCTTTTATACGTGTGAATCGTAATGGAAAAAATTTTATGGGACGCTCAAGCCGCATATAACCAAGCTATCCCATACATAATCTATAGTATCTAACCCTAACCCTAACCCTAACCGTAATTGGCAACCCTAACCCTATTCTCTAACCCTAGTTTCTAACCCTAACCCTATTTTGTAACCCTAAGTTTCCAAACCCTAGTTTCCAACCCTAACCCCACTTGCCAACCCTAACCCCATTCTCGAAGCCTAACCCCACTTTCTAACCCTAACCCCATTCTCGAAGCCTAACCCCACTTTCTAACCCTAGTTTCCAACCCTAACCCTAGCTTCCAACCCTAACCCTAGTTTCTAACCCTAGTTTCCAAACCTAACCCTAACCCCAGTTTCTAACCCTAACCCCATTCTCGAAGCCTAACCCTAGTTTCTAACCCTAACTCTTGATTCAAACCCAAACTCTTGCTTCTAACCCCAACCATTCTTTCTAACCCCAACCCTTCTTTCTAACCCTAACCCCATTTACTAACCCCAACCCCATTTACTAACCCCAACCCCCTAACCCCAACCATTTACTAACCCCAACCCCATTTTCTAACCCCAACCCCCTAACCCCAACTCCATTTTAACCCCAACCCCATTTTCTAACCCCAACCCCATTTTCTAATCCCAACCTAACCCCAACTCCATTTACTAACCCCAACCCCATTTACTAGGGTTAGGGTTAGGGTTAGGGTTAGGGTTAGGGTTAGGGTTAGGGTTAGGGTTAGGGTTAGGGTTAGGGTTTAGGGTTAGGGTTAGGGTTAGGGTTAGGGTTAGGGTTAGGGTTAGGGTTAGGGTTAGGGTTAGGGTTAGGGTTAGGGTTAGGGTTAGGGTTAGGGTTAGGGTTAGGGTTAGGGTTAGGGTTAGGGTTAGGGTTAGGGTTAGGGTTAGGGTTAGGGTTAGGGTTAGGGTTAGGGTTAGGGTTAGGGTTAGGGTTAGGGTTAGGGTTAGGGTTAGGGTTAGGGTTAGGGTTAGGGTTAGGGTTAGGGTTAGGGTTAGGGTTAGGGTTAGGGTTAGGGTTAGGGTTAGGGTTAGGGTTAGGGTTAGGGTTAGGGTTAGGGTTAGGGTTAGGGTTAGGGTTAGGGTTAGGGTTAGGGTTAGGGTTAGGGTTAGGGTTAGGGTTAGGGTTAGGGTTAGGGTTAGGGTTAGGGTTAGGGTTAGGGTTAGGGTTAGGGTTAGGGTTAGGGTTAGGGTTAGGGTTAGGGTTAGGGTTAGGGTTAGGGTTAGGGTTAGGGTTAGGGTTAGGGTTAGGGTTAGGGTTAGGGTTAGGGTTAGGGTTAGGGTTAGGGTTAGGGTTAGGGTTAGGGTTAGGGTTAGGGTTAGGGTTAGGGTTAGGGTTAGGGTTAGGGTTAGGGTTAGGGTTAGGGTTAGGGTTAGGGTTAGGGTTAGGGTTAGGGTTAGGGTTAGGGTTAGGGTTAGGGTTAGGGTTAGGGTTAGGGTTAGGGTTAGGGTTAGGGTTAGGGTTAGGGTTAGGGTTAGGGTTAGGGTTAGGGTTAGGGTTAGGGTTAGGGTTAGGGTTAGGGTTAGGGTTAGGGTTAGGGTTAGGGTTAGGGTTAGGGTTAGGGTTAGGGTTAGGGTTAGGGTTAGGGTTAGGGTTAGGGTTAGGGTTAGGGTTAGGGTTAGGGTTAGGGTTAGGGTTAGGGTTAGGGTTAGGGTTAGGGTTAGGGTTAGGGTTAGGGTTAGGGTTAGGGTTAGGGTTAGGGTTAGGGTTAGGGTTAGGGTTAGGGTTAGGGTTAGGGTTAGGGTTAGGGTTAGGGTTAGGGTTAGGGTTAGGGTTAGGGTTAGGGTTAGGGTTAGGGTTAGGGTTAGGGTTAGGGTTAGGGTTAGGGTTAGGGTTAGGGTTAGGGTTAGGGTTAGGGTTAGGGTTAGGGTTAGGGTTAGGGTTAGGGTTAGGGTTAGGGTTAGGGTTAGGGTTAGGGTTAGGGTTAGGGTTAGGGTTAGGGTTAGGGTTAGGGTTAGGGTTAGGGTTAGGGTTAGGGTTAGGGTTAGGGTTAGGGTTAGGGTTAGGGTTAGGGTTAGGGTTAGGGTTAGGGTTAGGGTTAGGGTTAGGGTTAGGGTTAGGGTTAGGGTTAGGGTTAGGGTTAGGGTTAGGGTTAGGGTTTAGGGTTAGGGTTAGGGTTAGGGTTAGGGTTAGGGTTAGGGTTAGGGTTAGGGTTAGGGTTAGGGTTAGGGTTAGGGTTAGGGTTAGGGTTAGGGTTAGGGGTAGGGTTAGGGTTAGGGTTAGGGTTAGGGTTAGGGTTAGGGTTAGGGTTAGGGTTAGGGTTAGGGTTAGGGTTAGGGTTAGGGTTAGGGTTAGGGTTAGGGTTAGGGTTAGGGTTAGGGTTAGGGTTAGGGTTAGGGTTAGGGTTAGGGTTAGGGTTAGGGTTAGGGTTAGGGTTAGGGTTAGGGTTAGGGTTAGGGTTAGGGTTAGGGTTAGGGTTAGGGTTAGGGTTAGGGTTAGGGTTAGGGTTAGGGTTAGGGTTAGGGTTAGGGTTAGGGTTAGGGTTAGGGTTAGGGTTAGGGTTAGGGTTAGGGTTAGGGTTAGGGTTAGGGGTTAGGGTTAGGGTTAGGGTTAGGGTTAGGGTTAGGGTTAGGGTTAGGGTTAGGGTTAGGGTTAGGGTTAGGGTTAGGGTTAGGGTTAGGGTTAGGGTTAGGGTTAGGGTTAGGGTTAGGGTTAGGGTTAGG